>JACOMQ010001591.1:0-28598 GCA_014843705.1 Euphrasia arctica
TACAATAATACAAATGAATATGAAACTCGACAACTCGAAAGTTGGGTCCTGAAGACCAAAATTTATATTTGAATAACTAAGTTTTTCCTATATGGTTTTATTAGTTATATACAGGTTTTAATGAGACTGATTGATCACCAATAATTTTCAAGAAGTCAAAGATCTTCGGTGATTACAATCAGGGGGAGCAAGCTGTACTCTTTTTCCTTCGTCGAGGTTTTATCCCACTGGGTTTTCCTGACAAGGTTTTAACGAGGCAGCAATCCTGTAAATAGTCATTAAAGGGGGAGTGTTATGAATATTATTATATTATAGTGAATGACTTGTTGGCTAAGTCAGAAACCCTAAATTGTATCCTATATAAAGGGGTCTCCCCATATGAATTAATACAACAATTCACAACAATTCATAACAATTCTATTCTCCTCTTATATTGTCTCTCTTATACTCTATTATTCTCTCTCAATTCCTTTTGAGTTTATAACAAATATCATTTTATTTTTTATGATATCATTTCAAATATCATTTGAGTTATTATTACTACAACTTTATTTTATCCTAACTACTAATTAAATTATTTACAAGACTAGTTGAAAATATTAAAATAAAAGAATAAAAATATGATATCTGATTTTTTTTAATAGAGTATTTTTATGATAGAAGAATTATTTATTTAAATCAAATATTTTGAAATTTAAAAGCAAATTAAAGTGTATTTTTATCAAAGTTTTGAGAACACCACAAAATATATACTCAAACAAACTGAAATTAGATTAATGAATAGGAATATTTTATAATTATACCCGGAACTTTTTTATTCAAATTTCTGACTAATTAAAAGGCATTACATTAATTAAAATGAAATAGAGTCATACAGATGACATAACTAAAGCATTTGACAATGATGAAGGAAGCAAAATAACATTGCATGTTCCCTTCAATATTTCATGCTTGAACAAAAATCTCAATCTCTTAGAGGCAAGTGTCGTTCAGGATGAAGCCGCCATATGCAGCTTTCAATTCATCCAACAAAATGAATGAGGGCCATCCCCAGCTTAAGAATATTGCATCAAACAATTTGAATCTGGACAGCGATACATCAATTAAATATACGAACAGATTTTTCTCATGCTTAAGAAAAAATAACTTCTTACAACTTACAAGTATGTTTAAGGTCCTTAGTAGAATCAAGTTGGTTCTTTATGCAAACGGAAAAACGTGCCTTCACTCTTTCACCACTGTTTTTAGTATTCAAAGGAACATACGTGAGAAAGATAGACAAGCTGCGTCCAGAAGATGTGAAGGTGATGCCTCCCTTGTTGCAATTGCCATCACTTCAAATTTAGCCTTTCTCATGAGTTATCAGTTACATATAGTAGATAATTAATTAGTGGCTCTTCAAATTCAGTTCACTTATATGGAGTAGGAGTAATACTTTTCATTTATTGGATCACAAATATTAATTCTGGGTTGTGGCTGTGGCTCTTCAAATACTCAACGTGCTATGAATTTGGTGTGCAAAAAATAATGAGTATACACTGTTGCTTTCAATGGATTAGTTGGTATTTTGTATTTCAAATACATGTATATACTACTAAAATCTGCAATTTCATATAAGATAGCTATCGTATATCCAACCGATGTGCCGCTCAATACTCATTACTCTATTTGAAAAATCACGATCTAAAATACAATGCTCGATCAATTCAATTCATCAAACAAAACTTAATCATATTGTTATTGCAAATTGATCATTGGGCTACAGCTTCAACATTAATCTCAATCTCAAAGATGAGAGTGCCGTTCACGATGAATCCTCCACCTGCAGCATTCAATTCATCCAACAAAATGAACGAGGGCCACCCCCACGACTTGCTTGAAGCATCAAACCAATGTGAAGCTGCAAAACGATATATAAGTGTCCAATCAATCAAACATATATGGCTTCATACGAAAAACAAATAAACGGAAAAATTCTTATAACCTTAAACTTACAAGTATCTTTGTGGTTCTTTTCAGAATCCATTTGGTTCTTCATGCAAATGGTAAAACGCGCCTTCACATGAGCTCTTTCGTGATCACTATTTTTATTATTGAAAGTAACATTCTCGAGATAGACAGACATGCTGTGCTCAGCTTCCCCTGCATATCCATTTGGATACAATTTAATCCGCCTGTACTCGTCCAAAAAAAATAATGTCAAATATTTTAACCACAGATATCGGCATAAAAATACAAATAAAAACGTTCTACCATTTGTAGCCTCCTGCAGTGAATTCTTCTGAATACCAAATATTTACTTTTTTCAACGTAGAGAAGTCTGAAATCTTAATTGCATGCTTGTAGGGAACTTTAATCACGTCCTTTAGGGACAAACATCGAGTGGCAACCCCGACGTTATCGATGACGAATACCTCAGCACCAAACACATAACAGTCGTTGATCAAATATCCGTTTGATGGAGATATGAGGTCTTCCTTGGACATAAAATTTGGAACACCCCATTCGGTCTTCAACCCGAAAAATCGACGCGTGTTTCCTGATTGGCGGATAAAAAAACTCAAAGAGAGCAGTTCAAAAGCCAAAAAACTAAAATTAACTAATAATAAAAATACATAAATACCGTTTGTGTGATGATAGTTGCCGGAAATCTGATTGAGAATAAAAATTGAAAAGACAGCATTGACTTCCCAGTTTTCAGTCAATGAATGATCTGTGCCTGAGATGGCTAAGTACACAGATACATATTCACCGGGTTTTTTGGTTCCGTGCCCGTTCGGGTAAATTATGAGTCTCCTGCAGTAGTAAGATTTGATTTATATATACTAGAAAGATAATGCATGGCATTGCTATATATTTATATATGATGACTATAATATATACCAATTAATTAATACCAATTGTAATTTCCAGAATGAAATTCAGGGGACTCGAACTTGTCGACTTGATACTTATCGAGCAACGAAACAGATTGAATCTTGAGCAGAAGATGCGAAGGTGCTGTCTCTCTTGTTGCAATTGCCATGATCACTACTTCTGCATATACAATATATGTGCGTGTTCACTTAATATACATGTGATATCAATTTGTTTTCTCCTCTTTAGATTTTCCTGGCCGGAATAATGCAGGATACATTTTGAAGGTAAGGTTAGGGTAAGTTTATTTGTAAACAAATATATGAATGGTAAGGAAATCTAACAAAATAATTAGAAGGTTAGGGTAAATATAAATTTCTCTAAAGGATGGTATGGAAAATAAATAAATATGTTAATAATTAAGAAATTAATAAATTGAGAGTACTACTCCACGTGGTGTGTTTACTTTTGGATATTAATAGGTAAACACGCCACGTTACAATCAAAGAGTGAAGAGGATGCATGAAATCAGAACAAAAGAAATAATTGTTTTTTCCTTGACAGAAATAATCAAAACATTATAAAAATGTTACTTCAACTAATCATTTTGCTACAGCTTGAACAGAAATCTCAATCTCAAAGATGAGAGTGTCCTTCATGATCATGAAACCTCCGCATGCAGAATTCAACTCATCCAACAACAAAAATGAGCGACAACCCCAGGCTATGCTTGCATCAAACCATCGTGAAGCTGCGCAACGATACATTAATATAATTTATTATATAAGTGTTGGATAAAAAAAATCATATGTAACAAATTAAAGGTTCTTATAACGTAACTTACCAGTACATTTGCGGTTCTTATTAGAATATAGTTGATTCTTCATGCAAATGGTAAAACGCACCTTCACTCTTTCGTGACTTCTTTCGTTATTGAAAGGAATATACTCGAGAAAGATAGACAACCTGCGTCCAGCCTCCTCTCCACTTCCATTTGGATACAACTTAATCTTCCTGTTGCTTGCATGTATAAGTTGTCCATCATATATATGGTCAATATATATCTACAATTGGCTATAAAATTATAAAAAAACAAATGTACCATTTATAACCTCCTAGAGTGAATTCTTCAGAATACCAAACTTGTTTTTCTTTTTGCAAAGTAGAGAAGTTTGAAATCTTAATTGCATGGTTGTAGGGACCTGTCACGTCCTTGAAAGACAAACATCGAGTGACAGCCTTGATGTTATCGATGACGAAAACCTCAGCACCAAACACACAACAGTCATCAATCAAATATCCATTTGATGAAGTTATGAAGTCTTCCTTGGACATAAAATTTGGAACACCCCATTCAGTCTTCAACCTGAAAAATCGACAGGTATTTCCTGGTAGAGGGATATAGAACCCAAAGAGGACCAGTTCAAAAGGCAAAACAAAAATGAAAAAATGACAACTAAAGTACAGTAAAATTTATAAATATACATACCAGTTCTGTAATGATAGTTTCCAGAAATTTGATTAAAAATAAAAACTGAAAAAACAGCATGAACCTCCCAGTTCTTAGGCAAATCATCTGTTCCTGAGATGGTCAAGTACACAGAAATATTGTTTTCTGCTCTTTCAACTCCATGGCCGTTCGGATAAATTATAAGTCTCCTAATTAAGAAAGATATGATTCATATTAGTAAACTCATGCAATAACTATATGACAGAATATATAAAGGAAACAATAAATGTAGCTACCTGTACCATTACCATTTGTAATTTCCAGAATCAAAATCCGGGGACTCGTAATTCTCGTCTTCATACTTATCAAGAAGCGAAAAAGATTCAATCTTGAACAGAAGATGTGAAGGTGATGCCTCTCTTGTTGCAATTGCCATCACTTCTGCACAATAATAAAACTCAAATTCAACCAAACAACATATATAAATATTTGTGTGTGTTCATTTAATTAATATGTGACATACCAACAAACCTTTGTCCTCTGGATTTTCCTGGTTAGAAAAAATGGGTAGATAAAGTTATATAGTAAAATTATTGTGTAAGTACTGCCTCTTCAAATTCTGTTCACTTATACTTTTCATTTAATGGACTGTAATTTCCAATAATACTTTTAAATTTGAAACCAGATATTAATAATGCTCTGGTCTTGCCGGAGACACATTTTCTGAAGAAAAAAAAAAGTATTTATTTTATTTATTTTCAAGTGTTTGTATAGCAACAAATTTCAAAGACTTTTTAAAAAAAGTCTTTATAACAATATGATTATTTCTCTTGTCAAAACAGTTTAGATTGACAAAAATGGACAATGGTAAATCTCGAAGACGGATTAGTAGCTAACGTCATTCACTAAAAAGAAAAAAGCACAGTGGAGCTTAAAATTTTCACAGAGTTAAAAATAAACAAGGGATTAAAAAAAAAACAATCAATACTACAATCTCACCCATATCTTTAGAACGAACTGTTTATTCGAAATTCCGACTGCTCAAAAGGCATTACATAAAATTCAAATAATGAGACAGCTCAAATGAAATAATCAATTACTCATTTACTCATTTTGCTATGGCTTGAACAGAAATCTCAATCTCAAAGAGGCATGTGTCATTCACAACGAAGCCACCACTTGCAGAATTCAATTCATACAACGGAATGAATGAAGGCCACCCCCAGGGTAAGCTTGAAGCATCAAACCAACACGAACCTAGGCAACAATACATTAATTAAATATACAAGTGTTCCATAAAACAAGTGTTTCCATAATTGAAGGTCGATCCGTATAACATAACTTACAAGAACGTTGTCGGTTCTTATTAGAATCCAGTTGGTTCTTCATGCAAATGGTAAAATCAGCCTTCACTCTTTGATTACTGTTTTTAGAATTTAAAGGTTTATGTTCGAGATAGATAGACAAGCTGCGTTTAACTTCCGCTGCATTTCCTTTTGGATATAATTGAATCTTCCTGTACTTGTACAAAAAACAAATGTCACTAATGTAACAGTACAAATATTTTTAACTACATATATCCACATAAAAATAAAATAAAAATGTACCAACCATTTATAGCCTCCTGCAGTGAATTCTTCGGAATTCCAACATTCATCTTTCAACGTAGAGAAGTCTGAAATCTTAATTGAATGCTTGTAGGGAACTTTGATAATGTCCTTTAGAGACAAACATCTAGTGGCAACCTCGATGTTATCGAGGACGAATACCTCAGCACCAAACATATAACAGTCATTGATAAAATATCCGTTCGATGGAGACACGAGGTCTTCCTTGGACATAAAATTTGGAACACCCCATTCGGTCTTCAACCCGAAAAATCGACGAGTGTTTCCTGATTGATGGATAAATAAACACAATATATATAGCTATCAGTTCATAAGGCAATATATATATATATATATATATATATATATATATATATATATATATATATACAAACACAAACCTATTGTGTGATGATAGTTGCCAGAAATCTGATTAAGAATGAAGATTGAAAAGACAGCATTGACATCCCAGTTCTCAGGCAAATCATCAGTGCCTGATATGGCTAAGTACGCAGAAATATATTCACCAGGTTTTTCATTTCCGTGCCCGTTTGGGTAAATTACGAGTCTCCTGCAGTAGTAAGATTTGATTCATACTACTATATATATATATATATATATATGTTAACTATATAATAGAGTATAAATTAACAATCTTCAATCTGGATGTTGAAATCTCTTAGTACTATATATTTCCGATTAATAATTAACATATCATTAACAATCAAATCTCAGTACTGGAACTAGATATTTGATGAAATATAATATAATATAATATATATATATATATATATATATAAAGAAACGTAGCTACCAATACCATTTGTTATTTCCAGCATCAAATTCCGGGGACTCATACTATTAACTCCCGCTCAAAAAAGCTCCAAATTAATTTGAATGTTTTAACCTAATTTAGCCTACTTATGAAATGTCCTTAATGCCCTCATATCCAGCTGGAGTTATTTGTCCCTTAGCTATTACGGGCTCTAGGTCTTTTATTGGTAGCTGATTTGTTCCTATAAATAGACTATGTATCCATCAGCCGCAATAAATGAAATCACTCCTTTTCATTCAATAATTATTTTACAAAAACTTTCATATCTCTTTATGGTATCAGAGCTGCAAAAAGGATAAGTCAGGAGAATCCTCATCTTTGCAGCCATGGCAGAAGCAGAAGCAAATCAGAATAAGCCATCTTTAATACAACTCAAACAATCAACAGGTATCTGTTAAACTCAATGATGAAAACTTTCTTATTTGGAAACAACAAGTTATTATCACTGTTAGAGGTCATGGATTAGAAGGGTTCCTTGATGGATCTAACACTCAACCTGCAAAACTCATACCCACTGGGGAAGATGGAATCTGGAAAATGAATCCAGATTATGTGGTTTGGCAGAGGCAAGACCAGCTTTTGCCCTCCTGGCTTCTGTCATCATGACTTTCAAAATCTATCCTTGTTTCCATGGTGGGATTCAACACCTCCCAAGAAATATGGCAAAGCCTTGAATCATCTTTCTCCAGCCAGAACACTGCAAGAAAGATGCAGTACAAAATCCAGTTACAAAGTCTGAAAAAGGGGGGTCTCAGTATGAGAGATTATTTAAATAAGGTGAAATCCCTTTGTGATGCTATAGCTAGTGCTGGTGAAAAGATGAAAGAAGAAGATCAGGTTCTTCATGTCCTAAGTGGACTCAGTAATGAATATGATGCAGTGGTTGTCACAGTTACAGCTCATGGTGGCAATTACAGCATGAAAGAGTTAACTTCACTGCTCCTCAGTTATGAAAACAGGCTTGAAGTCACTAATCTGAGTGACAAGAATCCACCTAATGCTAATTTTGCTGCTCAGAGAGGTGGTTATACACAGAGAGGTAGAGGGACACAATCTCAACCTCAGAGAGGTAGAGGAAATGGAAGAGGCAGAGGTGCTGGCAGAAACAACTATGCCAATAAAGTTCAATGCCAAATATGTGGCTATTCAAACCACACTGCCAATATCTGTTATCACAGGTTCACTGAGAATTTTGTGCCTAAAGTTCCTCTCAATGAGAACAACTCTAACAAACCTGCAGCTCAGGGAAATCAATCTCAACAGAACTCACAAAATGGATCTGCTATGTACTCTGCTACTGATAGCAACTCTGACAGTAACTGGTACCCAGACTCAGGTGCAACACATCATGTTACTAATGACTTCTCCAACATGTTTATTGCCTCAGACTATGAAGGACATAACAAGTTACAAATTGGTAATGGCTTGAATCTTACTATATCACATGTTGGTAAAAGTTTGATGTCATGTTCTCATGCTCAAAACAAAAATCATGCATTTAAACTTAACAATCTGTTATTGGTTCCTAAAATAACTAAGAATCTACGCAGTGTTGCTCAATTTGCTAAGGATAACACTGTATTTTTTGAGTTTCACCCTTACTTTTGCTATGTCAAGGATCAGGCAACAAGGCAAGTTCTCATAACAGGGAAGCTCAATGAACAGGGGCTATACCAGTTTCAGCTTCATCCTTTACATTCTGCTGTTCCCTCCCCAAATAAGCTGGCCATCATACCTGCAAAGACACAACATCAGAGTCAAGACATTAGTTCTTTTTCTTCTGTTGTAAAGTCTTCTAGAACACTTGAATTATGGCACCAAAGATTGGGCCATCCATCTATCCATGTTACAAAGAAAGCTCTGCAACTTTGTAATATTCCTTTTGATAATAAAAGTAATTTTCATTTCTGTTCACAGTGTGCGCAATCTAAATCTCATGTCTTACCTTTTGATCATATTCACAAAAGGGCCACTGTTCCCCTTCACACAATACACACAGATCTTTGGGGCCCTGCCCCAATCACTTCTGTTTATGGACACAGATATTATGTGTCTTTTGTGGATGACTTTAGCAGGTTTACATGGATATACTTTCTCACAGCTAAATCAGACACTGCCAAGGCTTTCATACACTTCAAAAATCAGGTTGAGTTGCAGCATGGCCATAAAATAAAAATTGTACACAGTGATGGAGGGACATAATTCAAACCTTTATCCAATATATTCACAGAGGCTGGCATCATTCATCAACTATCTTGTCCCTATACACCACAGCAAAATGGTGCTGCTGAAAGGAAACATAGACACATCATTGAATCTGGACTCAGCCTTCTAACAACCTCTGGTTTACCTGGCAGATATTGGGAGGATGCTTTTGCTACAGCTGTCCATCTTTTAAATAGAGTACCACAGAGTACTTTACAGTTTACTAGCCCCTATCATAAACTCTTTGGTCATCATCCTGATTATACTTCTTTAAGAGTATTTGGCTGCCAAGCATTCCCACATGTCAAGCCCTATAATAATCATAAACTGGAGCCAAAATCTCTTCCTGGTATATTTCTGGGATATCATCCACAATACAAGGGATTCAAAATTGAACTTCCTAATCACAAAACCATTATCACCAGAAATGTAGTATTCAATGAACAGGTGTTCTCTGCTCTCATTGTTCCACCTACAAATATTCCTCATCTTGAAACATCTCATCCTACATCTCCCATACCTATCTTAACCCCTCCACCTGTCTTAAACCCTCACAACAATGGTCACCCTCTAGATAATCCACACATCCCAAATAATGACATTGAAAATCAATCACCACCTTCCACTGATTCCCAGTCTAGCTCTAGCTCTGAATCTACATCATCTCAAAATACCTCTTTACCACCTTCTCCTAATAGCCTTAATAATGTTTCACCACCATTATCTCCTGCTCCTATCAGATCCCCAAGTCATGTTCCTATTCTTTTACCTCCACCCACCAATAATCCTATTCCCACTCATACTATGACTACCAGATCTAAGGCAGGCATTTTTAAACCTAAAACATACCTTTCAACCACACCATCTAAAATCTCCATACCCACTGAACCTACATCTTATAAGCAAGCTATACAACAACCTGAATGGAAGCATGCCATGGACCTTGAATATACAGCCTTACACAAAAACTCTACATGGGTTTTAGTGCCACCACCACCACATTCCAATGTTATTGGTTGCAGGTGGTTGTTCAAATTAAAACAAAATGCAGATGGCACAATACAAAAACATAAAGCAAGGCTTGTAGCCAAAGGTTTTACCCAAATAGTTGGAATTGACTACATAGATGTTTTCAGTCCAGTTATCAAACCTGCTACTATAAGAATCATTCTCACCATTGCACTTTCCAGAAACTGGTGCATCAAGCAGATTGATGTGGACAATGCATTCTTGAATGGTAAGTTGGATCCAGACACCACTTTGTACAGTAGAAACTTTATATAGTAATACTCTATATAGGAATAAACTCCCTATAGTAATAAAAAATTCAAGTCCCGACTCGGGACCAGTTATAAATAGGAATAAACTCTACATTGTCATAAGTCATACATTTTTCAAGTCCCACCTTAAGGATTTATACCTCTATATAGGAATAAATGATTAATATATAATAAAAATATTTATTAATAATGTTTTTATTTATTAAAATCAATAAAATGTTTAAGATGACTTAAAATATTTATCAAAATCAATAACATATAGTATATGATCAAAGTTTATAGTTCTTAGATTCATTAATATTTTATTCAATTTGTATGTTAAACACAATTTTTACACACATATATAGTCAAATTTTATTATTCAAAATTATTAAATTGATTTTGTGAATTTAAAGATAGATAATATTGTATGTATATTATTTTTATATTTATATTATTTTTTATAGAAAAATTATTTTTATTTTGTATAACTCTATATAAGAATAACTCTCTATAGTAATATTTTTTTCCGGTCCCAACAATATGACTGTACGGAGTTTCTACTGTACATGTATCAGCCTCCTGGTTATGAGATACCTGGAAAAGAGAACATGGTATGCAAGTTAAATAAAGCTATTTATGGCTTAAAACAAGCCTCCAAAACTTGGTATGACAGCCTCAAAGCTAAACTTACTGACCTTGGTTTCTCTTCTTCAAAGGCTGATTCTTCTTTATATTTTCAACATACCTCAACTGCCACCACTTTCATCCTTGTGTATGTTGATGATATCATCATCACAGGTAGCTCTCTCCTCCATATCAACACTATCATAAAGAAACTTGCTACCTCTTTCTCCCTCAAGGATCTTGGTCCACTGCATTACTTCTTGGGTGTTGAGATATCCAAAACCTCTGCTAGCCTTTTTCTTTCTCAACAGAAGTATGCCTCTTAAATCCTTCACAAAGCTGGTATGTCAGGAGCTAATTCTGCTCCCACACCTATGGTGAGCTCTTCAACCTTCTCCAAATATGATGGCCATACCCTTTCTGACCCCACACCATATAGACAGCTTATTGGAAGTCTACAATACCTAACACTCACCAGACCAGATATCACATTTGCAGTAAATCGCCTCAGTCAATTTATGCAATCTCCATCAGATATCCACTTCAAAGCTGTCAAACGGCTTCTTAGATATGTTGCAGGTACAGCTCGTCATGGTCTTCATGTCAGGAAACCTCATCATCTTCAACTCACTGGCTTTTCGGATGCTGATTGGGCTTCAGACCCGGATGACCGTCATTCAACTTCAGGCTACTGCATCTTCTTTGGTGGAAACATAGTTTCCTGGAGTTCAAAAAAGCAACCCACAGTTAGCCGGTCCAGCGCAGAGGCTGAATACAGGAGCCTTGGCCATTCTGTGGTTGAGCTTCTCTGGATAAAATCGATACTCAAAGAATTGCGTTGCTTACCTCGAATACCTCCTGTTGTTTGGGTCGACAATCTCAGCGCCGTCCACATGTCAACACAAGAAGTGGTTCAAGCTCGAACCAAGCATGTCGAAATCGACTTGCATTTCATCCGTGAACACGTTCGCAAGAAATCTATCTCAGTTCGTCATGTACCTGCCTTCGATCAATTGGCTGATGTCTTCACAAAATCGCTGCCGGAACAAGCTCACACGCGCCTCAAGAACAAGATTCATATCGCCGCCGTCGAGCTTGAGGGGGGATATTAACTCCCGCTCAGAAAAGCCCTAAATTAATTTGAATGTTTTAACCTAATTTAGCCTACTTATGAAATGTCCTTAATGCCCTCATATCCAGCTGGAGTTATTTGTCCCTTAGCTATTACGGGCTCTAGGTCTTTTATTGGTAGCTGATTTGTTCCTATAAATAGACTATGTATCCATCAGCCGCAATAAATGAAATCACTCCTTTTCATTCAATAATTATTTTACAAAAACTTTCATATCTCTTTACATACTTTTCTACTTCATACTTATCCAGCAACGAAACAGGTTCAACCTTGAGCAGAAGATGGGAAGGGGCTGTCTCTCTTATTACAATTGCCATCACTTCACAAAATGAAAATAAAACTCAAATTCAACCAGACATATATATACATATATATGAGTGTATATATATATATGTATATACATATATATATATATATATATATATATATATATTGAGTGTGTGTGTTTGAAAGTGTTTTCATTTAATATGTTGGCATACCAACAGACTTTGTACTGCATTCAGATTTTCGTGGTTGGGAAATAGTACAATGAATTAATTATCTCCACTGTATCAATTGTATAGAAAAATTATTCATTGTAGTTTAATAATTTACTGGCCCTTCAAATTCTGTTCACTAGTACTTTTTACTAATACTATTTTTTGGCTAAGTAATTAATTTCCTTGCCATATACAATATGAGGCTAAGAGAGTAGTATAATTTTTCGGTTCAAATGTGTTATTTACATATAAGGGCACTTGTAGGTGTGATATTATAAATAGCTATAATTTTCCTTAATTATAGGAGTAAAATAGAGTAATCTACTCATTTTACCCTTCTAAATTTATAAAAGAAACGACAGGACTCCATTGAGTCTTCAACCCAATACCGAAGACAGATTAATAGCTAATGACATTCATTAAAAAGAAAAAATGCACAGTGGTTCTTAAAATTATCAGATTTAAGAATGAACAAGTGATTGAAATCAATGTGCTACGGCTGGAACAGAAAACTCAATCTCAAGGAAACATGTATCCTTGACGATGTAGCCACTATCTGGATCATTCAATTCATCTAGCGAAACGAAGTCAGGAAATCCGCAGCCTTCCTCTGAAGCATCAAATCAACTAGAACCTGCAATAGATGCATATATTTATTCACAAGTGTTTTTTTACAATATTCTTAAGCCAAACCAAAGATGCTTATAACTTCACATACCAGACTCTGAGAGGTTCTTATCAGAATTAAGCTGGTTCTTTAGGCGAACGGTATAACAAGCCTTCATAATTTCATCACATGATGTTGTTTTTCTTTTATTGGAAGCAACAAGCACTAGATAAATAGATAAATTTTGCCCAATTTCATCTCCGTCTCCATTTGGATATAATTCGATCTTCCTGTACTTGCCCACAAAAAAAAGGCATTCTTAATGTGTACTACTGATTATTAAACCGGGAAAGAGCAAATGTACCATTTATAGCCTCCGGCAGTGAAATTTTCAGAATACCAAACATCTTTCAGTTTAGAGAAGTCTGAAATCGTAATAGCATGATAGCTAGGAGCTTTCACTTCCATCAGACACAAACATTGAGTAACAACCTTACCACTATCATTGACAAAAACCTCGGCCCCAAACAGACAAGTGTCATCGACCAGATATCCTTTTGACGAACTTGTGAGTTCCCTCATCGAGATAAAATTCGTAACACCCCATTCAGTCTTCAACCCAAAAAAAACGCCGTGTATTTCCTGATCAACCAATACATAAACCCAAACCCAAGTGGAGTGGTTAATTCGGAAGAAAAATGAATAAGAGTACGTACCAGTTGTGTGATGATAGCGGCCTGAAATCTGATCAAGAATAAAAATTGAAAAAACAGCATTGACTTCCCAGTTCTGAGGCAAACCATCTGTGCCTAAGATGGCCAAGTACACAGAAACATATTCACCGGGTTTTTCAGTTCCGTGGCCGTTCGGGTAAATTACGAGCCTCCTGCGGTAAAGATTAAACTCGTTAAAAATGATCGATAATCTACCCATCAAACATAAAACATTTGAAAAGAATACAAATGTAGTTAAGTACCATTTGTAATTTCCAGTAACAAATTCCTTCGTCTCGTATCCAACTCCGCACTTGTCATGCAACGAAAAAGATTCGATTTTGACCAGAAGATGTGCAGCAGTGCAGGTGCTGCGTCTCTTGTGGCAAGTTCCATCACTTCTTAGTTCTGAATAAAAAAAATATATATGTATTCTACTTAAAAACAAGAATCTGAAATTAAAAAAAAAAATCGTAAAGAAAAGTGTGAAAATATAAATGAGACAGAGTAATTACTAGTTAAAAACAAGCAGCTGAAATTAAAATCTGTGGTCCATGAGATATGTAGATCAGTAATTACTATCTAGGGCTGACTCAATATTTCATACGAGGTGAAACTAAATTTTAAAAATCGCACAATTTTATTTTGAGTTTTCATAGTCTGAAATCGTTTATGCAGATTTAATTTGTGAAAAAAGAAGAAGTTTTGAACAAGAAAAAACGACATAAGCTATCTCAACATTCGGCATCGACCTTTTCCAATCTAACGAAATCAAAATGCAAAAACGTACCAAAAGTAATTCCGGCGAGGGTCTCCGACGGGATGCGGCGCACTGACGGCGTGGTTCAGTGAGACCGATAATCCGCGCTAGTGGCTTTTTTGGTTCGGCAGCGATGAGGCCTGATGATTCAGAGTCTTCGGACGGAATTAGACCGCCGACCGCTGAACAAGGCTGGTCTAATTAGGTCTTGTGTGTTGTTTTGGGGTAGCTTTATTTTTCGGCGGCGTTTTACTCCAAAATTTTCAAAAAAAAATAGTTATTTTATTTTTTGACTTTAAAATACTATTTTAAATTTAATTTTTTCGCATACTTTCAAACTTTATTGGCAACTATTTGTGTAAGTTTTATTCAAAATTAATGTTTAGAGTGAGTATGAATTAGTGAATTACTGTTATAATCATCAATCTCAATCAAACCATATAATCCAAACTATAATGAATCAAAAAATGTTAGAACTGATCAAAAAAATTCTTTATTCCAGTAAGTTTTATTCAAAATTAATGTTTATGAATTAGTGAATGACTGTTATAATCATTAATCTCAATCTAACCATATAATCCAAACTATAATGAATAAAAATGTTAGGCAACTGATGAAATGAGTAATCAAGATTCAAAACTCAATATATATAATGTTACTTCAATTGATCATTTTGCTACGGCTTGAACATTAATCTCAATCTCAAAGAGGCAAGTGTCCTTAACCATGAATCCGCCACCTGCAGCATTCAATTTATCCAACGAAATGAATTTGCGCCACCCCCATGACAAGGTTGAAGCATCATACCATCGCGAAACTGCGCAGCAAAACAATACAATTATAATTAAAACTATTTTTTTTCATACGAAACATAAAAAAATTAAGTTCTTATAATTACCAGGTGACTTATATTCGTGGTTCTTGTCCGAAGCCAGTTGGTTCTTCAAGCAAATGGTGAAGCACACCATCACTCTTTCATGACTTTTTTCATTATTGAAAGGAACATACACTAGATAGATAGACAAGCTGCGTCCAGCTTCCTCTCCATTTCCATT
This sequence comes from Euphrasia arctica, assembly GCA_014843705.1. NCBI lineage: Eukaryota > Viridiplantae > Streptophyta > Magnoliopsida > Lamiales > Orobanchaceae > Euphrasia > Euphrasia arctica. Next base: position 15,586 of record JACOMQ010001591.1, read on the forward strand.
TGGATATAATTGAATCTTCCTGTACTTGTCACTCGTATATATATATATATCGGGGTACAAATATTTTAACCACGGATATTGGCATACAAAAATTACCATTTATAGCCTCCTATAGTGAATTCTTCAGAATACCAAACTTGTTTTTCCTTTTGCAAAGTAGAGAAGTCTGAAATCTTAATTGCGTGCTTGTATGGAACTTGCTCATGAGCCTTTAGAGACAAACATCGAGTGGGAACCTTGACATTATCGATGACGAAAACCTCAGCACCAAACACACAACAGTCGTCGATCAAATATCCATTTGATGGAGTCGTGAGGTCTTCCTTGGATATGAAATTCGGAACACCCCATTCAGTCCTCAACTGGAAAAATCGACGGGTATTACCTTCTCGACAGATAAAGAAATCCAAGATGAGCAATTCATCAAAAGACAAAAAAAAAATGACTAACAAAAGTAGTAAAATAATAAAAATATATATAATACATACCGTTTGTGTGATGATAATTGCCGGAATTCTGATTAAAAATAAAAATTGAAAAAACAGCATGAACCTCCCAATTTTCAGGCAATGAAGTCGTTCCTGAGATGACTAAGTAGACAGAAACATTGTCTCCTGTTCTTTCCGTTCCGCGCCCGTTTGGGTAAATTCTGAGTCTCCTACAGTAACATTTAATTCATACTAATGAATGCATGCCATATATATAGGACTATAAAATTAACCAAACTGGTAATTAATTGATAATATTTGAAAGAATATATATAAAAAACAATACCACTTGTTATTTCCAGCATCGAATTCCGGGGACTCGTAATTGTCGATATTGCACTTATTGAGCAACGAAAAAGATTCGACCTTGAATAGAAGATGTGAAGGCGATGCCTCTCTTATTGCAATTGCCATCACTTCGGCATATATATATACATAATAAAACTCAAATTCAACCAAGGAATATATAACTAATATGAAATTAATTAGTAGATATTGATGAGTTCCAAAATAGAAAAATACCACGGCGAGGGAGAAAATAATATCACGCGCTCTCTCAAATCAAATCGTGCTCTCAATAACGTCTCGTACTAATAATCAAACATGAAGAAGATTCATATTTATAGGTATAGGTATAGCCCGCAGTCCTATTCCAAATAAAACTCAAGCATAAATTAAGAATATTTACATTACCAATTTAATTATATTTTATGTACAGAAAGAAACATCCAATATTTTGCTGTCCAAAATAATATACCATCTCACATTCTACTGTAAAGCCCTAACACACTTAACAAAATTCACACGACGTGAATTTACAAACAAAGCGTACGTGACTCGACGTGTCTTTAGATGTGCACCAAACTTATTCCATCTATCCGTTTCTACTTGTGTTTCTTTTAATTCGATTGGATTCGAGTCAACATTCAACAAATTGTATTGTAATTTACCAAAAAAAATAAACCAAACATTGTACTTGTAATTTCCAAAAACAAAAATGTCAAATTTGAAACCAAACAATTTTCGGAATTTGGGGGTGATTCTATAACTTTTTCCGAAATTCTGGGGTCGGAGTGGAGTTTCCCAAACTCCATGGACGTTTCTGTAATTCCTCAGATATTTAACTTATGCAATGCCCAGAATCTATAAAAATCTAGAAAAGACTGAAAATCTTAACAGCATGCTTGTAAGCAACAATATTCATACTTCAAAAACTAATTAACTCTCGGTGACAGCCTTTTACTATCGTTGACTAAAACCTCAATTAGAAATCCATTTAGTTGGCATTACAATTTCAAGACTTACAAACGAAATCTTGCACACAAATTTTAATCTCCAGGATAAAAGTGTCCTCGACACAAAAGTAGTACATACAGGGCAAGCAGTGCATTTGAACAGAAATAATTAAAACTTCATTAATGTTCTTTCAATATAATTAATCATTTTGATACAGCTAGAACAGAAACCTCAATCTCAAAGATGAGAGTGTCCTTCACGATGAAGCCGCCACATGTAGATTTCAATTTATCCAACAGCATGAATGTGCCCCATCCCCAGGCTTTGGTTGAAGCATCAAACCAGTGTGAAACTGTTGAGCGATAATTAATTCAATATAAAAGTGGTCAATCAAACATATTTACATACGGAAAAAAAAAAGTTTCTTAATTATAAAATAACTTACGAGTATATCCGTAGTTCTTATTAGAATCCAGCTGGTTCTTCAGGCAAAAAAAGAGGCGCGCCTTCACTCTTAGTATTCAAAGGAACATACGCGAAATAGACGGACAAGCTGCGTCCAGCTTCCCGTGAATCTCCATTTGGATACAATCTAATCTTCCTGTACTTGTCAAAAACAATGTCACTAATATATATCGGGACGTAAAAATAAAATACAACAAAAAAAATGTACCAACCATTTATAGCTTCCTGCAGTGAATTCTTCAGAATACCAAATTGTTTCTTTCAACTTAGAGAAGTCTGAAATCTTAACTGTGTGCTTGTACGGAACTTGCACGTCCTTTAGAGACAAACATCGAGTGTCAGCCTTGCTGTTGTCGATGACAAACACCTCAGCACCAAACAGAACACAGTCATCGATTAAATAACCGTTTGATGGATTTATGAGCTCTCCCTTGGACATAAAATTTGGAATACCCCAATCAGTCTTCAACTGGAAAAACCGACGGGTAGTTCCTGATCCAAGGATAAAGAAACCCAAGATGAGCAGTTCATCAAAAGGCAAAATATAAAATAAAATAAAAAAGTAATAAAATTAATAAAAGTACACAATACATACCGATTGTGTGATGATAGTTTCCGGAAATCTGATTAAGAATGAAAATGGAAAAAACAGCATTGACCTCCCAGTTCTTAGGCAAATCATCTGTTCCTGAGATAGCTAAGTAGACAGAAACTTTGTCTCCTGCTTTCTCAGTTCCGTGCCCGTTCGGGTAAATTATGAGTCTCCTGCAGTTAGATTTGATTCATACTAGAAAATGCATGCACGACATATAATATATATATATATATTTATTTATTTTGAAAATTGAAAGTATATAAAGAAAAACAATTGATTGATGTAGCTACCAAGGTCAATACCATTTGTAATTTCCAGCATCGAATTCAGGGGACTCGAACTTGTCGACTTCGCACTTATCGTGCAACGAACAAGATTCGATCTTGAGCAGCAGATGCGAAGGTGCTGCCTCTCTTGTTGCAATTGCCATAACTTCTGCACAACGAATTCAACCCATAATATTAATAACTCAAAATCAACCAAACACTATATACGTTGTTTGTGTTCACTTAAATATATAATTCCGAGTCATTGAGTCAAATCACAGAGTCAATTGCTTACAGGGACAAGACAAGGAATCCATCAATTTAATGTTAAATCTAATTCTCCATTATTACAAGATTTGGGCCCACGTAGATGGTTGTGCACCCTCGTGAACATTTCAATACAAAATGTAATCTCTTATGATAAAACAAAAATCTCAAATTCAAACACAATTGTAGAATTTTCTTTTCGAGTCTGAAATTGTTTGTGAATGGCATTATTATGAATTTTGACATTAATGTCGAAGTCAAAAGCTTGTAAACAAAACGATAAAATAAGCAACACAAATGCCCTCAGCAACACAGGAGATAAAATAAGCAACACAAATGCAGATTTAATTTCATTTGGGAAAATAGAAAAAACGACATAAGCTATTCACAACATTCGGCATTAGATTTCCAGTTTAACCGAAAACCAAATTGCAAAAAAGTACCAGCCATAATTCCGGCGAGGGACTCCGACGGGATGCGGCGCACTGACGTCGTGTTTCGGCGAGATAGATTCAGAATCTTTAGACGGCCGAAGGCCAAACAGGGGTTGGATTTAATTATGACTGCTTTAGGGCTGTCAGCTGTGTTCTTAAATTATAAAATAAATATTGTATTTTTAGTAAAATACATTATTTTAAAATTTTTTATTATAAAAATTATATAAAATAAAATATGAATCAAAGATATATGATACACAAATTTAACGCCATGATTCTGCCTCTAAAAAAATTATTCTAATTTTTTTCACTTATATAATTTTATTAACATTATATTCAAAAACACATTAATTCTCAATTTTAAAATACATTTTCTACGTACTTTTTATTTTTTGAACAAATAGATACCCAAAATTCATGCTAATTGTCCCAATATGCAATTGATAAGTTAGTTCTAAATTCTTCTCAAATAATTATAAGTTGCTAATTTGTAAATTAAATTATGATAGACAGCACAAAGGAAATAATCAAAACTTATGTATAATGTTTACTTCAATTACTCATTTACTCATTTTGCTACGGCTAGAACAGCAATCTCAATCTCAATGAAACAAGTATCATCCTTCATTATGTAGCCACCATCTGGATCATTCAATTCAGTCAGCGAAATGAATTTAATATATCCCCAGTCTTCGTTTATAGCATCAAACCAATGCGAACCTGCAAGAGATATATACATACGATAATTAAATATACAAATGTTCCATAAAACATGTGTTTTCATAATTGAAGGTCCGTATAACATAATTACTTACTAGTATATTTGCAGTTCTTATTAGAATCCAGTTGGTTCTTCATGCAAATCGTAAAATCCGCCTCCACTCTTTCATGCCTACTTTCTTTATTGTAAGGAACATACTCAAGATAGATAGACAAGTTATGTCCAGCTTCCTCTCCATTTCCTTTTGGATACAATTTCATCTTCCTGTACTTGTCCGAAAAACAAATGTCACTAATACAAACACATAGTATATATTTAACCACATATATCCGCATATAAATAAATAAAAAAAGATGTACGAACCATTTGTAGCCTCCTGCGGTGAATTCTTCAGAATTCCAATTTTTTTGTTTCAACTTAGAGAAGTCTGAAATCTGAATGTCATGCTTGAAGGGAACTCTCATCATGTCCTTTAGAGACAAGCATCGAGTGACAGCCTTGATGTTATCGACGACAAATACCTCAGCACCAAACATATAACAGTCATCGATCAAATATCCGTTTGATGGAGATACGAGGGCTTCCTTGGACATAAAATTTGGAACACCCCATTTAGTCTTCAACCCAAAAAATCGACGAGTATTTCCTCATTGATGGATAAAGAAACACAATATTATAGCAGTTCAAAAGGCAAAATAAAAATAAAACAATAAAAATACAAACCTATTGTGTGATGATAGTGTCCGGAAATCTGATTAAGAATGAAGATTGAATCAGAACTGTTAAAACTGATCAAAAAATAGTAAACAAGATTCAAAGATCAATATATTATTAATGTTACTTCAAATAATCAGTTTGTTACAGCTTGAACATTAATATCAATCTCAAAGATACAAGTGTCCTTCACAATGAATCCGCTACCTGCAGCATTCAATTCATCCAACAAAATGAACGAGGGCCACCCCCAGGTTACATTTGAAGCATCATACCACCGCGAAACTGCAGCGAAGCAAAACAATACAATTATAATCAAATATAAAATCTTCGATCAAACAATTTTATTCATATGCAACAAATTAAAAGTTATAATTACGTACCAAACGAATATTTGTGGTTCTTGTCTGAAGCAAGTTGGTTCTTCATGCAAGCAGTGAAGCACACCATCACTCTTTCATGACTTTTTTCATCATTGAAAGGAACATATTCGAGAAACACAGACATGCTACGTCCAGCTTCCTCTCCATTTCCATTCGGAAATAATTCAATCATCCTGTTTTTGTCCAAAAACAAATGCCACTCATATATATCGGGGTACAAATGTTTTAATCACAGATATTGGCATACAATGAAACTACCATTTATAGCCTCCTGCAGTGAATTCTTCAGAATACCAATTTCCTTTTTCTTTTTGCAAAGTAGAGAAGTCTGAAATCTTGATTTTGTGCTTGTACGGAAATTTCACGTCGTCCTTTATAGACAAAGATCGAGTCACAGCCTTGATGTTATCGATGACAAAAACCTTGTTTGATTAAAAAGATAATAAAGCAAGAACCTTTATCATAACAGAATATTTCTACAAATAGAGGTTCATTGATGAATTCCAGAATAGGTCTGCGGATGCTATTACAAGACTTATATATGACCTAGCTATGAATCAAAGGGATATAAAAGAGCCACGTAGTCCATATCAAGTGGCTGAGCTAGGAGAAGCAATAATAGGCTCCAAGTAATTAGGAAGCTGAGCTGGACACCTAATAACAGTTAATTAACAGATTAGGTTTAATTAGGGTTTCTAACATTCCCCCTCAATTGGAGCGAGGTGAGGGGAAACACCGTGAGTTTGTTGCGCATCCGAGTGAACAATTGTAGACTCAAAGGCTTGGTGAGAATGTCAGCAGTTTGATCAATGGAGGGCACAAAATAAACTTTGAAAATCTTCTTCCTCACCAAGTCTCTTATGAAGTGCAAATCCAGCTCGACATGTTTTGTGCGCGCATGAAGCACAGGATTAGCGGCCATTGACATGGCACTTTGATTGTCGATCCATATAGTTGGAGAACAAGAGGACACCACTTTGAGTTCAGAGAGAAGTCCTGACAGCCACACAATCTCAGAAGCCGCATTAGCCAAGCTTCGATACTCTGCCTCAGCCGAGCTTCTGGATACTGAGTTTTGTTTCTTGGAAAACCATGATATAATATTGGAACCAATAAAAGTGCAAGAGCCTGATATGGATTTTCTATCATCAGTATCTGAACCCCAGTCAGCATCACAGTAGGCTCTGAGATTGAGATTGGAATGAGAGGTGATGGTTAAACCACAGTCAAGAGTACCTGCCAAATATCTAAGAATCCTTTTTACAGCTCTCCAGTGAGTGTCCAGAGGTTGATGCATGAATTGACAAACTTTGTTAACTGAGAAAGTTATATCAGGTCTGGTCAAAGTGACATATTGAAGAGCACCAACTATACTTCTATAAAGTGTGCTGTCAATTACAGGTTCTCCTTGACTTTTTGACAACTTCAGTGAGGAAACCATTGGGGTAGGGGTGCTCTTTGCTGCAGACATATCAGACCTGAGCAAGAGATCTCTGATATATTGGCCTTGATGGAGATGAAGACCAGTGGATGTGTAATTGACCTCAATTCCCAAGAAGTGATGTAACTGACCTAGGTCCTTAAGAGAAAACTGAGTATCAAGTGATTTAATGAGAGATTTTATCCCAACAGAATCACTGCCTGTGATGAGGATATCATCAACATAGACCAATAACCATATGCAGCCAGAGGGTGTGGATTTAAAGAATAAAGAGGCATCAGCTTTGCTGCATGAAAAACCAAGTTTCAGAAGAGTGAACTTGAGTTTATCTGACCATGCCCTAGGTGCCTGTTTGAGGCCATATATAGCCTTAGAGAGCTTGCAAACTGGAGGATACCCTGAGGTAAAATTAACCTCAAAACCAGGAGGTTGAACCATATATACCTCCTCTTGAAGATCACCATTCAAAAATGCATTATTGACATCAAGTTGTCTGATTTCCCACTTCTGAGTAACAGCAATTGAGATGACAAGTCTGATTGTGGTGGCTTTGACCACATGGCTGAAAGTCTCAGTAAAATCAAATCCTTGAACTTGATCATAACCACGAGCCACAAGCCTGGCTTTATACCTGGCTACACTCCCATCAGATTTGGTTTTGATTTTAAAAATCCACTTACAGCCTATCAGTTTGTGATGAGGAGGAGAAGGACATAATGTCCATGTTTTGTTCTTGAGCAAGGCCAAATATTCATCCTCCATTGCTTTCTTCCATAAAGGATCTAGCAAGGCTTCTTTGTAGGATTTAGGCAACTGATCAGTGGTATGAGAAGTAAAAGCCTTTGGCTTCAAAGAGCCAGTTTTTGATCTAGTGACCATATGATGAATACCTGTGGTATGCTTATCATTTGTACCTGCATGAGAGCTAGAAACAGAAAGATCAGTAGCATCAGGTGGTAAGCTATCATTACACAAAGGTAAATCCACATATAAGGGAATGGTGGAGTTACTAGAGGCTGTAGGTGACATGGTGATAGGAGTGTGATGAGAATTGACACTGTGAGGAGAGTTATGATTAGCAGCAGAGATAGAGTTGTGAGAGGTAGATGTGGAAGAATCAGACACTCTAGAATTGGAGTTAGAATTTGACTGTTCATGAGCAGTGCTCTTTGCTCTAATCTTAAATAGACGTACGATTCCAACGTTTTTGGAACAGATCTCAACGGATCTCGTATCGTCTTATGTATAGAACAGATCTCAACGGATCGTATCTTACGTATTTTAGGCGTATTTTAACTGAATGGCTTTTTAAAAAAAATTAATTAAAAAAAACGTATTAAAAACGTTTTCTCCCGTTTTTATTGCGTCCCCGTACTCAAAACGTCCCCGGAACGGGGACGGCGCCTATTTTGGCGTACTGGTGCTTCCTAGGACCCTGGGAATGATTATTGAACACTGGTACATGGGAACTGGGATTGATAGATGATGGACCAGTAAGAATAGGTGTAGATGTGGGAGAAGAAGGAGATTTAAATCTGGTAGAAAAAGGAAAGGAAAGTTCATCAAAAATGACATTTCTGGAAATAACAATTTTCCCAGAAGGTAACAGCACTTTATATCCTTTGTACTTGCTGTTATAGCCAAGAAAAGTAGAGGGTAGGGATCTATATTCAAGTTTATGTTTGTTGAATGGTCTGAGGTGAGGATAGCACAGACATCCAAACACTTTGAGGTGGGAATAGGAAGGCTTTTTCTGGTAAAGAAGTTCAAAGGGAGAAAGGAATTTGAGGACTTTGGTGGGTAACCTGTTGATGATATAAACTGCAGTGGCAAATGCATCATCCCAAAACCTTAAAGGTAGACTGGAGTGAGCCAAAAGGGAGAGACCAACCTCAACAATGTGTCTATGTTTCCTCTCGGCTAAACCATTTTGTTGAGGGGTATATGGACAAGACATTCTATGAGTTATGCCATTTTGCTGCAAGAAGGTAGTGAGACCAATGAATTCCCCACCCCCATCAGATTGAACAGATTTTATAGTGGAGTTAAATTGGGTTTGAACAAGTTTAAATAGATGAGTGAAGGCTGTTAAAACTTCTGACTTGGTTTTAAGTAGATAGAACCAAGTGTATCTGGTACAATGGTCAATAAAAGCTACATAATAAACATAGCCATTACTGGATTTCTGTGGTGAGGGTCCCCAAACATCTGTATGAATGAGTTCAAAAGGTTTGTCATAGAGAGTTTCAGAATGATTATAAGGCAAAGAATGTGATTTAGCTTTCAGACACGAGTCACAAATGTTATTATTATTAAAATCAACAGAGTCATTACAGGATTTAGATGAATCAAATCCTAACACTAGATTGACAATTTTAAGAGACGCATTTCCAAATCTTCCATGCCACAGTGGAAGCTTGGAGTCTTTATTCACTAGAAAAGCTGAAGACAGGTGTGGGCTGGTGACAGTGTATGAGGAGGGCTTGGATGAAGGTTGAACAGGCTGCAATTGGAACTGATAAAGACCTTGATTAAGGGTGCCTTGGAGCAGTACTTTGTTGGTGACCTGATCCTTAACAAAACAAGACTCAGGGTGAAACTCAAAGTAGACTTTGTTATCCTTAGAAAACTGAGATACACTAAGTAGGTTTTTGGCAATATGAGGAACAAGAAGCAGGTCAGACAGGTGGAATTTATGATCAGAATTGCAACCTTTGACAGTGGATTTACCAATGTGAGAGATAGACATACCTGAACCATTTGCAATCTGAACTTTGTTGCTCCCATTGTATTCTGTGGCTGTGGTAAGATTGTTGAACTCATTAGTAAGGTGGTTGGTAGCTCCAGAGTCAGCAAACCACATGCCATCACCTTCTCCTTCAGAATAATTATATCCAGACCCTCCTTGACTAGCATTATATGCTGTGATGTTCTGACTGTTGGCACTGTTGTTTTGTGAGTTTTCAGATGAAGGGCCATATGAGGAATCAAACCTATAATAACACTTGTCTGCAGTATGATTTGTGTAGTTACAAATCTGACAAGGAGCACCTCCACTAGGCCCTCTTCCTCTACCTGCTCTTCCCCCTCTACCCCTTGAGGGTGACCTGCCTCTCCCCCTGTTATTGGGGTTGCCTCTGCCTCTACTACTTTGATTATAAGAATTGTAGTTACTGTTGTTATTTTTCTTCTGAAACTGGGCAGAGTTAGCAGAGGGGTTTGAACCATCAGTGTTCACAGAGGTAGGGTTGAGGTTTTCAAGCCTGGTTTCATAACTCATTAGCATAGAATACACCTCTCTGAGCTTGCAACCTTCAGCTCTAGAGGTAATGGCAACTACAATGGAGTCATATTCACTTCCTAATCCTGCCAGAATCTGCAGAATTTGGTCCTCTTCAGACACTTTATGCCCAGCAGCTTGAAGCATGTCACAGCAGGCCTTGACTTTATTTAGATAATCCCTCACAGACATGGATCCTTTCTTGATAGAGCTCAGTTGAAGCTTATATTGCATCTTCTTTGCAGACGATTGTGAGCTAAAATTCAGATCTAGGGCTTCCCAGATTTGAGCTGATGTTTCCAGACCAACCATCATGATGAGCAGGCTTTCAGAAAGAGATGACAAGATCCATGAAGCTAACAGCTGGTCTTGTCTACACCATTGAAGGTATTGTGGATTTGGCTCCAGCTTGTTTGAATCTGGATTGAAGGTGACTCTCTCAGGTGTATTTTCTTCTTTGAGAAAGGATTCCAGACCATAGCCTCTGACTGCCGTAGAAATCTGCATTTTCCAGAGCAGATAATTATCCTCATTCAATTTGATTGAGATGAGCTGATGTTGAGGGTGTATGAGAGTTCCTGTGTGGTTCAATAAGGTGTGTTGCGAACCATCTGATGTAGACCCTCCTGAGCTCATCTTGAAAAACTTGAAAACAGCTTTAATAAATGATTGATGGAGACATGATGTTGGTCGCACCTGCAAGCTCTGATACCATGTTTGATTAAAAAGATAATAAAGCAAGAACCTTTATCATAACAGAATATTTCTACAAATAGAGGTTCATTGATGAATTCCAGAATAGGTCTGCGGATGCTATTACAAGACTTATATATGACCTAGCTATGAATCAAAGGGATATAAAAGAGCCACGTAGTCCATATCAAGTGGCTGAGCTAGGAGAAGCAATAATAGGCTCCAAGTAATTAGGAAGCTGAGCTGGACACCTAATAACAGTTAATTAACAGATTAGGTTTAATTAGGGTTTCTAACAAACCTCAGCACCAAACACACAACAGTCATCGATCAAATATCCATTTGATGGATTCACGAGATCTTCGTTGGATATGAAATTCGGAACACCCCATTCAGTCTTCAACCGGAAAAATCGACGGGTATTACCTGAACAATGGACTCAAGTTGAGCTGTTCATCAAAAGGCAAAAAAAAAAAAAAAAAATGAAAACAAAAGGTAATAAAAATACATAATAGTACATACCGTTTGTGTGATGATAATTGCCGGAATTCTGATTAAAAATAAAAATAGAAAAAACAGCTTGAACTTCCCAGTTCTCAGGCAAATCATCTGCAGGGGAGATGGTTAAGTACACAGAAACATTGTCGCCTGTTCTTTCCGTTCCGCGCCCGTTCGGATAAATTCTGAGTCTCCTGCAGTATTTGATCATACTAGAAATTGATCATACTTGAAAGAATATATAAAAATATTTCTAAAATTAAAAAACTTAACAATCTTGATCAAACTGGAAAATGATCAAATTTGAAAGAATATATTAAAACAATACCATTTGTTGTTACCAGCATCGAATTCCGGGGAATCGTAGTTGTTGACTTTGCACTTATCGAGCAACGAAAAAGATATCTTGAGCAGAAGATGGGAAGGTGATGCCTCTCTTATTGCAATTGCCATCACTTCTGCAGATAATAAAACTAAAATGCAACCAACGAATATATAAGTACTATGTGTGTGTAGTTAGTGGCTCTTCAACTTCAGGTTATTTGCATTTGGAACTCATTAATCTCTACTAATTAATTTTATATCAATCCCGTTCATTACTTCATTTATTGTTCATTACTTTCTTTTAAAATTTGTTTTGTGTGGAAGAACAATAATACTATATGGTGAAGTGAAGAGAAATATATTAATGGCATGTTCTTGTATTAGTTGAGTCTTGAGAATTATTTGTAGAATTATTTGAGGTTTTTTTATTTGTATAATTTTCGGAAGTTAGGGTGATTCTGTCACTTTTTCCATAACTCTGGGGTCGGAGTGGAGTTTCATTGCAAGATAATAAATTCTATAAAAGAAAAATGAAGATTGGAAATCATTGTGTGCAGGTGTACTATTACTGCTTGCACATAATTAAGCTTTCAATCTCCAGGAGAAAAAGTGTCTTCGACACAAAACTAGATATACAGTGCATGCAGTGTAGTTTGATTGAATTCAATTTCCGACCTACGCCTTACTCAAGAACAAGCTAGGCTACATGTTACTCTATTTGAAAAGGCACTTCAAATAATATATAGAACGAACTATTTATTCAAGATTCTGTCTGCTTAAAAGGCATTACATTAAAATGAAACTCTGATCGATATCCAAAATGAGACATTTGACAATGATCAGGAAGCAAAAATTCAAAAGGAGAAAACATAATAATGACTCCCTTCAATTGATCATTTTGATACAGCTACAACAGAAATCTGAATCTCAAACAGGCAAGTGTCTTCCAAGATGACATCATTTAATTCATCCAACAAAATGAATTTGGGACACCCCCATCCATTGCCTGAAACACCAAACCATGTTAGTGTGTAGTTCTTCCTAGTTCAACATAGAACCACGTTGTTCTTGTTTGAACTACGTTGAACTATACACTTTGTTTTGTAGTAACTTCATGTGTTATGATTGTATGTTTTCCATTCATTAATTCATACAAGTCTGCTAGGTATACATAGAACGGGCTGGTAGAACTGTGGAATTAACAA
>JACOMQ010001592.1:0-28596 GCA_014843705.1 Euphrasia arctica
ATTATCGGATCGAGCACTTCCCGACATTATTGTTTCACGAAAATTGGACGGGACACGTAAAAATACATTTTAAGATCATCCAACGGTTCAAATTACATTAATTATCCACGAGTAAGTCGAGAAATTGCGAAACAGTGTGAAATCGGGTCTGTGATGGGCGCAAGGCGCAGACAGTGGGTTGCGCCCTGCGCCCACATTGTACATTCAATGGTGATCGCACAATGCGGGCGCAGGGCGCAGCCCACTGTCTGCGCCCTGCGCCCATCACGATACAGAACTGAACATGATTTCCCCTTTTTTTGTATTTCCAACTTGTCCAGAACACATTTATACCACATTTAAGCACTTCTAACTCCAAAATATCAGTACAACACAAATACAAAGTCTAAAAGCCTCAAATACAAAGTCTAATCGCCTAAAACCGGGCACATCTCCGCTTTGTGACCCTCTGTCAAACAGATTTCGCATCTGGGAGGCGGACCTTCGTAAATAGAACTCAAATCATAAACTTGTGCTGCACATCTCCACCTGAACTCATCTACATTCTTCTTAATCTTCCACTCGTCCCTGTAAATTCTTTCAGTGATAATGGATAGCATCTGCATCGGCGCGTAATTACCGGATCGACGTGAAAACTCTTGGCGATAACAATCACTCGGCCTCGCAAAGCAAATTTCCCACACTTTTTTCTTAGTCGGCAGTCCAGCTTGGCCGCACAATTCATGCATCCAATACTTCTGTGGAAGTAATGCTGTGATTCTCTGAGCCTGCACAAGGTCTGTGTGAGAATGTAGGGCCGTGTCATACGCAGTAATCTTCTCGTCCTGAAGGTCCAATGTGCATGTCATCCAGTGCGCTCCAACATTCGCAATGAGGAGAACCTGAAAACAAATAATAGGTCATACTTATTCAAGTTCAAAGTTAAGAGTTGAAAAGACGACTAAATGAACTTACATATCTGAGGCCAGCCCACGGCTTGGGTTTCCATCCATGCACACCGTTGGCAATGCATTCAACGCATTCTTGCAATCCTTCCAGCGGAGCAGGTTCGACATTCTGAGGATGATGATTTCCATAATTCCACAACCATTGCAATTTTTGATGTAAATTAAGGTTCAAAATTAATACATGTTGATTAGAATTGTAATTAAAGTAGTAATTTTCATTACTTACAAAGAATGAGCAATGCACGATAGTGTAATTGTTCTTCATTCGCGCACATGTTAGTCTTGATATGTACTCAAAGTCGTTGTGATAAATTCCAAGAACTGCACTAATGTGCTGCAAAAAAAACATTGGGCGCGTAAATAATTAGCCTGTAACTATACACCATAATATTTTTGACAATACTTACGTAAATATCCATATTGGAGTCTCCTGCACTCTTCTCCTCGAACCAATCTCGATTCACCGGCCATTCGAAACCAACATCGCGCCTGCATAATGTGGATTAATATGACGCTACTGGTAGAAAACATTGTGAAACTTAAAAGGATAGATAACTAACATCGTTTTGTCATTCTTGTACGCCAAATAATCTCTAAAAACATCCACCGTGGGCCTTACTGGTCTGCCCCTCCGGGGGAGCGCGTTGTACGGTGATTGATGAGCCATATTTTTTGGCTCATTTTTAGTTCTTTTGAGTCAAGTTAATCGAGTCTTTTTAGTTGTTTTCACCTTGTTTGTGTCTGGGAGGGCACATTTGGAGTCTATGGTCAAGTTATGCAGGTGAAACATAAAAAGACGAATATTTGGAAAGAAATCGTCGCATTGAGCAAGTACGGTGGTTGAGCAAGTTAGACTGGAACGAACACCCATGTCATATTGGCCAAATTCACGAAGTGATCAAGATCTAAGCTTGACCAAGTACCGTACGAAGTAAAGAAGTTGGACAAAGATCGGAGTTGACCAGAGACGGACGTTGAGCAAGCAGTGTACGGAGAGTCCTGTGAACAATGGAGTCCTCAAAGGCGACCAGATTCAGAGAAGTATCAAAGATGGACTCTCATCCAACGTTTGAGTCATTTTCCAACACTTCTCTACATCAATTAGAGTCCTATATATACACGGAATTGGTCTTATCTCAATTAATCTGATCAAGGCAGCGATTTTACTTGGAGCCCAAGACTTCCAGCATCTATAAATACACATGAAGCCATAGAAATCACGTGGCTATGCACATATACACATCAGCCACCACACCAAAGAAGATCGGAAGAAGAAGAAGACGAGTTCTCCCCGGCTATTGCCTTCGAGCATAGCTGGGCAATTTTGATTTAATTCTTATTTTTATTTTCGTCTTTTAATTTATGATTATTCAAGACAATTGTTTCTTTAAATTCTTAGTTTAATTCCAGCATGTTTTTATTTTATTTTATTTATTTTAGCTTTGTTCATGTGCAGCTAGAAATCTGCACTTGGGCAACGTCTGATCTTGGTCTATCTGTTTTTTTAAAATACTGAGAGGCTTTTGATTACAGCAACTAACTTAGTTTTATTCTCGATTCAACAGGGTAGTATCTACAGGCATGTTAGGGACTTGGGCAACTTACAGTAGCCAGTAGGAAACCCTTTTCACTTAACACACACATACGCGGATCAACGTGCAGGGAGACTTGGCGTCCGTATAGTATTACATGTTGCTGGAGATGTGGTCGTATGACTCGGGTCTGTCCGGGCATGCTATTGGCCATTTCGGGTTCGCTTAGATATTAAGGCAGTTTGGTCAACTTAGAATCATGTCGGCTAACATAGTGTCGAATTGATCAATACTAGGGGTTTTACTTAGAGAGATCTAGTAAGACTTTAAACCGAAAGAGTGAATAAAGGTTGGGGTATTTGCGTGCGTGACAACATAGGGGCATTTATACTTTAATTGGACAACCTATAACCGAAAGATAAAGCTGTTAGCAAAATCTTATGTGCCGATTAACAGTAGAAACTTGATCAGGTAGACAAGGTGACGACGGTGCCCAGATGCTCTGTTTAACAGTTTGGTCGAGTTCAGTAGTTGAGTAGTTTATTTTCGTTATTGGTCAATTTCAGTAGCTGAGTATTTTATTTCTTGTTATTTAATTTAGTTTGTTTATTATTTAGTTGTTTTAGTAGGTCGGTAGTTCACTCAAAACACTTTCTAAAATCGTGACACACCACATTGGGCAAAGCCGTGAGAAAATAACAATAAACTCCCCGTGGGATCGACACCTAATACTTATCACTAATACTTGTTGTTGGTGTGAAGCTTTAAGTTTTATAAATTTATTTTGCGCTACTAAACGAAGGTAGCGTCAGTGATCTTACAAAGTGTGAAGGACGACGAATACGTACGTCTCGCATTCTTGTCCTGTCCACGCTCGACGACGAAACTTCGTTCTCTAAATTCGACTGGAATCGCGGAGGTTGGACTGGAGTGAAACACTCGACCGCTGGCGATATCGGCTGTGTAGTTTGAAAATCCTCAACCTGGCGCGAGAGTGACACTGGAGAAGGATAATACTCGATATTCGCTTGCGGTTGTGGTTGTGGTTGTGGACTATCCCAAGTTGGAGTAGAGTAATACTCCATTGGAGGAAACTGAACAAAAAAATAAAAAAAAGGTCGATACTAACAAAGGAACAAACAAAGAAAGAACTAATCTAATTTTTCCAAAATATATTAATAGTAATATAATTTTTAAAATCATGTTTTTAAAAAATACAAACAAACAAAATAACTACAAAACCTCCTCATCTGGCCTATCTCCTAGGTTGCAACGCCTAAGGGTCTCTTGAAGAGCATCGATCCGACGGCCAACCTCAACAACCAGCTCTCCCTGCCTACCCTGCTCCACACCATATTGGGTCACCTGTGAAACTAACCCTGCTATCAGCTCCCTCTGGGCCTTCAGCTCTGCTACCATAGCCTCGTTATGTAGCCTCCGAGCCTCGTCTCGCTGCCTCTCACGCTCCCTCTGAGCCTCGTCTCGCTGCCTGTCCGCTGTCCTCTCGTCCGTATGCATCTGCAGAAAATCAGCAAACCAATACGGGGGACCTCTGGATGGCTGAGCCTGAAAAGATGATAGACCGACATGGTCAAGGACTGTCTCGGGAAGAGTTGTCGTCTCGGGTGGAGGTGGAGTCCTCTGACGGCGAGGCCGAGCTGGAGATGCTTCGACGAACTTCACGTAGTCCTCGCAGAAGCTACTGTCTTCCTCGAATCGTAGACAGTCTGTACGGCCAGCTTCAGTCTTCTCCTCGAACCAGCACAGGGTGCCGTAAAAATAGGCAGACTGCAGCTTGACAACGTCCGGCTTCAAGCGCGGATACACACTCTGCATGATTGTTTTTTAAAATGTACAAGTCTGAATAATTTTAATTCACACAATAAACGTGTTCAAACACTTACCTTCACTCCCCGAACCAAGAATGCCTTGAAGTCATCGCTCATCGGTGCGCTGTTGCTTAGAGACCATCGCAGCATCCTGGGGTACGCATGCCTGAAGTCTCTCATGGGGGTCGCCCGCAATTGTACAGCCACACCCTCTAAAGCCTCGATCATCCAAAACTAAAAAACAAAACATTTTTTATTTTATTAGAAGAACTACAAAACCTATTTAATTATCAAAACGAATATCATGAAATTAGTTTAAAACATACCACAAAAATATGGAGAAACCCATTAGCATTCCATTGCTTTGGATCAGGACGCCCTTCCATGGCTTCGATGTCCCCCATAGACGCGAAGCAATCGTTCACGATAGCCTTATACACCCGTACTTCCCATGGATACTTCTGGCATGCATCCAAGTCACTGCAAAGCTGTAATAAACGCAAATATAAAGTAAATTTAATTCACGTATTACTTCAATATAAAGTTAATTTGAAGTACACAATATAAAGTAAATTTAATTCACGTATTAAATTCACAATATAAAGTAAATTTAATTCAACCAAACAAATACAAGGTTGATTGCAATTGGGTGATCCTCGGCATCGTTGCGGCTTAAGAAATCTTCGGTTGTCTTAAACACTTCAACTATCGGCACCTGATTCTTCTTCTTGTAATAGTGGGGAAAGACTTTCTTTTTCAGGTCTTGCGCCTTGTTGAGGTTAAATGCAGTGCGGGAGTCAGAAAAGTGCAGGCCAGTTACCAAACTGAACTCCACAGCGCTGAGTCGAGCTACCATATTATTCACTACGAACAACCTATTATGAGATAATCAGAAATGATTGTAAAAGTGATATATTATTATAAATAATTAAATTATATGCATAAATCATGGCTTCATACCTATAGTGCTCATCCGTCTCCGGAAAAATGCTCACTCGAGTCATCAACTGATGGATGGCCGCATTGGGCACGTTCCCTTTCCCATCCAAATATAAGAAACTACCCAGCTGAGGGTACTCCTTCGCACAATTCGGGAAGACCGACAACAATTTCTGGGCTATCTCGGGGAGGCTCTTGAAACCTTGCCGAGAGGTTATCTTCCCATTCACCACATTATCACTGAATGTGCGCTGTGGCAGGACATCCCGGATTTCCGATGCCGAAACAACGCGATACTCTTCCTGAAAAACACAGAACAAGAACAAAAAAAAAACATTCTGGACTGCCTAGGGCGCAGGGCGCAAGCTGAAGGCTGCGCCCTGCGCCCACATCGCATATACAACAACATTGGGCGCAGGGCGCAAGCTGAAGGCTGCGCCCTGCGCCCACACCTTCAAACTCGATTCTCAATTTCACAGAACGCGACCCAGGATGATGCACTACACTCCACGCGAATTGAAAAGAACTACGACAATGAAATGAGAGGGTGTATGTAGCTGATAAACATTGTTAGCTTGGGATTCCGTCAAGCCACCGGCCGGAGGAAGGTCGTGCCTCGACTTCGATCGAGGTTCCGCGCGGCCGCTGCCGGAATGGGTCGGGGAAGGGGTTTGCCCACGAGGCCTTTTCGAGACCCTTCTAGTAGAGGATGAGGCGGCGTGAGACATGTCAGTTGAGGAGGAGGAGGAGGCCGCCGGAATCGAACTGCATTTTGAATTTTTTTTTCCGTTCAATGTGCTCGACTGAGAGAGAGAGGTGCGGGGCAGAGAGAATTGGGAGGGGTACTTACCTGAAAACAGAGAGGGGCGGGACGCTCTTGCCGGAGTTCATTTCTTCGTCGGTCGGAGTTCGGTTTTTTCACCGCCGGTAGTCCTTCGTTTTTGTGTTTCTGTGAAAGAGAGAAGAGAGAAAAGAGGGGGCAGCGGGGGTTAGGGTTTAAAATGTCTCAGTGACTGATTTGCAATATCAAAACATTCTTAGGTTAATTGTTAATTTTTAAAACTTATTTTCTGATTTTTGTTTTATTTTTATTACATTTTAATTTAAAACAAAAAAAAAGAGAAAATGGAGGGAGGGGTATAATTTTGATTTTTCATTTTGGGAGGGTTACCCCTCCCAATTCCCTCTTCTATATAGGGAGTTACTCTTATTTCCAATTGTTTTTAGGATGTAACTTCCCTAGGTTACCCGGTTCTTCTTCTTCTCTCGTTTTTCTTGAAACTGCACTTAGACACTTTTGATTTGAACATATATAACCTTACTCACACTTTTGATTTGAACAGGATATTAGAGCTAATCTCTTATGCTACATCTAGAGCTGGGAATTCGGGTTGGCCCAGCCCGGCCCATAGGGCCTTCTATTTATTTGAGCCAAGCTCAACTTGAAAAAGTAGAGCCCTCAAATTTCAAGGCTCAGCCAGCACGAGACGGGCTATCGAGGCAAAGGACAAAAATAGCCTAGTATTTTTAAATAAATAATTAATTATTTATAATATATTAGTTTTATATTTAATATAAATTAATTATTAAACTTACTAAAAATATAAAATAAATGTATAATAAAATTTTATGTACGGTATATGAAATAAATGTATAATAGTAAAATTTTATGTTAGATAAATATAATAACATTTGTAAAAAGAATAACTATAATATTAAAATAAAATAAATATTAAATTAATAAAAATTTATATATTAATAATTATAAATATTAAAATAAAAAAATATTGTACTGATCCGACTTATAGGGTCTGACCCATTTAACCCATAAAGGCTCGGATTTTTTGGGGCCTTGAATTGACTAGTCCAACCCAACCTATTGGTCGGGTGGGCTGAAAGTCCCAACCTTAGCTACATTCCATCCTGAACTGTTCGGTCCTCTATTGTTGTGACTTCAAGAATGTAAATGCAAGTTTTTGGCAATAACTTTGTGTGTTTCTTGCGCTGTCCGTCGGCTATTGTCATATCTCTTTCATGCGAGCTCCGATTGCTTTGATTCAAAATTCTATGGAATCTATACTTCAAGATATTCGCATCCATATATGAAATGTAATGTCCAATTGGCGCTGGCGCCGCTGAGAAGGCGAAAAACAGCGCCAGCATGCGCTGAAAGCGCTTAGATGCGCAGTCCGTCGACTTTGGTCATATCTCTTTCGTGCGACCTCCGATTGACTTGATTCAAAATTCTATGGCATCTACACTTCAAGATATTTGCATCCATATATAATATGTCATTCCATTGATCCGGTGCCAACACTCTCTCAGCCTTGGATCCGGCGCCAACACTCTCTCAGCCACGGATCCGGCGCCAGCAGCTGGAGGGACATGATCCGGCGCAAACACGCACCTTGAAGATCCGGCGCCAGTCTATATGGATGCAGATCCGGCGCCAAGAACTTAAAGAATCGGATCCGGCGCCAGCATGAATCCGGCGCCACCAACCTCATACTTGGATCCGACGCCACTACCTTGAAGGAAGCAGATCCGGTGCCAGCTCCTTAAGATATGGATCCGACGCAAGCACATGAGGATGCGTATCCGGCGCCAATCCATGAGGAAGCAGATCCGGCGCTAGAACTATGGCGACGCAGATCTGGAACCAACATGAAGTAGCGCCATCATTAAGTGATCCCATTCAGCGCCATCTTGATGTCATTTGAAGTGGCACCACATTAAGCAATGCTACCTGGAAATGGAGCCAATGTAGATTGGATCCATGTTTGTTACTTCAACAATATCGATGGCCATGAAGATGATGAAATGCTGAAGCTTCAAAATTTAGAAAATTTCATGATGAATTGAAGATGAAGTATTGAGATCGATGGAGTCAAGATTTTGTTGAAGTATGAATTTGAAATTGAAGAATTTGAAGATTCAAGAACCAAGATTCAAGATTCGAAAATTCAAAAATCAGAAAATTTGGAAATTTTGGAAGTGACGTAATCTATGAAAATCTGACGTCACCCAAGCGTGTGATCAATCAGAATGCAATCGCCTTAAGTTCGCACGTGCGACCTCAACTATATATACCATGGATTTTCGAGATGTCACTTGTCGATTTTGAGTTTTAGATTTCATATCTTTTGTAATCTCTTTAGTTGGCGCTAGCGCCACATTTATGAGTTTGTGTAGTAGCTTTGCGCTGTGTCCCGATAGTAGAGTAAGGTGATATAACTCTAAGTGCATTAGTGTTGGGTCTCTGGTTTTTGGGAGTGTTGCGACACTCGGGATACATTTTTTGATCATTTTGCCTACTATACTCTTCCCGTGTAATAGTTTCATTTTACTTTCAATGAAATTGTTAGAAATCGCTTCATCTAAAAGCTCAAACTGGTAGAGAAGTAGGACTTCTTTACACTAATATTAATGGGCCGAATATATTCTCCAATACTCCTCCTCACTTGTGGGCCGATTTCAACCTCTTTGAGGAGGCCCAACAAGTGGATAGTTAATTCGGGTGGAGTCGCCACTGGCGGGAGTCGAACCCAGGACCTCGGGTTATCCCAAGGCTCTATAGCCATGTTAGATGCCGCATCATCTAACAGCTCGAACTGTTAGAGAAGTTGGGCAACTAGACATTAATAGTGGGTCGAATATATTCTCCAATACTCCCCTCACTTGTGGGCCAATTTCAACCTCAGGGGAAGGCCCAACAAGTGGATAATTAATTCGGGTGGAGTCGCACATAGCGGGAGTCGAACCCAGGACCTGCCACAAGGATAGGCTCTGATACCATGTTAGAAACCGCTTCATCTAAAAGCTCGAACTGGTAGAGAAGTAGGACTTCTTTACACTTATATTAATGGACCGAATATATTCTCCAATAGAAATGAAATATATTACATAACTTTGTCTCCACATTTTTACTTGACGAACTTGAGTGAGTGTGTATTTGAGATTCAGCGAACTTCGTGTGTGAGTTTTTCTGAGAACCGGCGCCAGCGCCACCAGCAGAGTAAGTTTGGAAACTGGAGACTGAAGTTTGGAAACTGGAGATTGGAGACTGAGGTTTGGAAACTGGAGACTGAAGTTGGAAACTGGAGACTGGAGACTTGGAGCCAGTGTTGAGTGTTTGAGCTGAAGTTTCTGAAATTCATTTTTAAGGCCAATTTCGCGAAAAGTTGGTATCTTACTTTGGAAACGTAATTTCAAAGAAGCATGTGACTTTTTTTTATGAGTTGAAAGTAGTACTAATTAATTTTAGAATAAAATCTCCTTAAATATTTCGAGTCTATTTCTATGCGCAAGACGTGCACACAACTTTGATTTCAACCCTATATCAAAAACACACTCTCAATTGAAATCCCAATTGAACACACTCCTATAAGACGTGATCCTTTTTACTTACTTTTATATCAAAAACACACTCTCAATTGAAATCCCAATTGAATACACTCCTATAACTCCTATAAGACGTGATCCTTTTTACTTACTTTTTTATGCAAACTCGTTAAACACGACTGTAGTTTAGATAATACACGAACTTACTTGTCATGTACTATGGCGACCCCATTAATTTTCCATACCTAAATTAATTTGTAGGCATTTGGGATTTAGCTGCCCCAAAAGATAAATAAAGCAGAGCATTATTATTCATTCAATCATCATCTTCATCATCAATCACTGTCGCGTACGCAGCAGCCATATTTATATATTGAATGCGGACAGCCAATCATCCAGATCAGATATTAAATTAAAAAATAAAAACAAAAAAAAAAAAAAAAAAATCTAGAGAGAGAGAAGAGTTATTGATTGAGGGACATACATAAATTAGGAATAGGGGGAGAGGGGTAGGGATTAATCTATTCCTAATCCTAATCTATATGCGACCAAGGAAGAAGAAGCCATCGTATTTTGTCGCACATCAGACAAATTCCGGATTTGAATCTCGTGGTGGTTGTGAACGCGAATGCTGCGCTTGTTTTTATTATTACCATCGTCGTCCTTGTTATCATTATTATGAGCTCCTTCTTCGATCATAACCTGCGCTGTGCTTCGAATCTCAGCGGCCGCTTCATCGCCGGACTCCTGCTCTTCCTCCTTTACCATTCCGCCCAATTCATTTCTAATTTCCCGGTTCCTATACAACACGCCCCCTTTTGTGTTTTTCGTCTTAATTTAATTTAATTTCATTATCGCTCTTCTTGATCGGATTTTGGTTCTCAGTTTCTCTTAGTTTTCTCTGATCTGGGTTTGAGAGAGGGAGAGGGATTTCAATTTTTACGATTGATTGATGGAATTCAAATGCAGCGGTGATCCGCTTCCGGGCGAAGAGTTTCGTGATGGTAAGTAAGAGCTTGATTGTATTCACGTTCTTGGTTTTGGTGTTTGGTAGATGAATTGTAGGTGAAGGATATCTCAATTCCATAATGTTCATGATTTGCAACCTTACTTGTGGTGCCTTGTGTCCAGGCATTTATGCGTCCCTCGTCGAGAGGCAACACAATGAAAAGCCTTCTGTCATTGTTGTTGGTGGGGGCATATCGGGAATTGCTGCAGCACGCATGCTTCAAAATGCATCGTTTAAGGTCCGGTTTCCTCTATCGATAAAGTTATTTTTCCTGTTACGCATCTTCGTGTTTGATGTGGAATTTTTCTTCTTTCAGGTCATCCTTTTGGAGTCACAAGATAGAATTGGGGGGCGTATTCATACTGATTACTCATTTGGTTGCCCAGTTGACATGGGAGCTTCATGGCAAGTTTCGTATTTCTTTTCCCAGGCATTTTTTTCGAAGTTCAAAAATATCGTTAGATTTTGTTAATAATGATGATCTTTCTTGCTTTATTTACTTTTGAGTTCAGAGTAATTCACATTCAGTTATAGAACAGAAAAAAATATGTCCTTCCAGCAAATGAAGAATAGAATTTCAAGTATTCCTATTAACTGACCAAAATTACAGTTTGCTTTCGTTTTCAAGCTTAGTTTTTGCATTTCTGATAAAAAAGAATTGTCAGTATATTCTTTCTTGCATGTAGGTTTTCTGAAAATTAAATCGAGTATGCAGTATAACTTCCCAGATCTTGGTACAACTACATTTATTAAAAATGGACTCCCTCTTGATTTTATTAGGAAAGATGAATAAATCCGAATAGGTTCAGTCCCAACTGCTTCTGACAATCCTCAGATTCTTCTGTTCGTATTCTGAGATTTAGGCACTTACACTGTTGTACAACAATTTCTGTATCGCCCTTAGGAAATGCTAGCTTCAACATGATCAATTTATCATACTTCATTACTGCAAAAAAAAATCATTAAGGTCAGAGAACATAATGCTCTATCTATGCCACAATTATACTGCTCTCGTCTGCTTTCAAGAAAACTAAGAATAGAGGCTTAGACTAAGTCCCTTGTCTCCTATGAAAATTTATATATAAGAAATACATTTTTCGCATGTAACTACCAATTATCAACCCATTTTAATATAAATGATATAAAGATGCACTAGACTGTCACTTTTACAACTTGCATCCAGAACTTTTGATCCTTAAACTGGGACACGTGGAGTATTATACCCATTTATGGCCCATCATTCTGTCAGGTTGCCTTGGTCTTTATGTGTGCTAGATGTAATGTATATATGTTCATAATTATTTTATTTTGCTATGGTTTCGCATTACTCAGGTTACATGGTGTCTGCAACGAGAATCCGCTGTCTCCCATTATTCGTCGTTTGGGGCTTACATTGTATCGAACAAGTGGTGATGACTCTCTTCTATATGATCATGATTTGGAAAGGTACATTTTCTGTGTCTATCATAACTGTCACTTTTCTTGCTGGTAATACTTTCGACGTATGTCTATTGTTTATTTTAGGAAACTTCCATGTTCTGAGTAGCTTCTGTTTATTAAATCTTATATGGAGCTCTGCTGAAACCTTTCTGGATTTTATGTTTCTTACTTCTTCATCCTTTTATTCATACCTTTGATAGTTTTTGTATTTTAGTGATTTTATTTGGGAATCATTCTAATATAACAATTCAAGTTTCCTGTAATGATTTTAATTTTTCGATTTCTTCTTTTCAGCTATGCACTTTTTGACATAAATGGTCATCAAGTTCCCAAAAATATGGTTATTGAAGTTGGAGTTGCATTTAAGAAAATCCTTCAAGAGGTAGTGTCTTGTTTTGAGAATCTTTCTTTTATGTATAGTGGAGTAATGATGCTGTAAGAATATTGAAAGTATTTTTTTGACTCTTAGACGGATAAAGTGAGGGAAGAACAGAGCAATGACATATCTGTTAAAGAAGCAATATCAATTGTTCTGGATCGTCATCCAGATTTTAGGTACCATAAACAGAAGTACTGAACATTGTTAGTCTTAAAGTTCACTTTGTAAATATAGAATGTTAGTATTTCTGATATTGTAATTTATTTGCATGACATCAGACAAGAAGGTCTTGCATATGAAGTTCTTCAGTGGTACATATGTAGAATGGAGGCATGGTTTGCTGCAGATGCAGACATGATCTCTCTGAAAGCCTGGGACCAGGCAAGTTTCTCTCTGTGTTTCATTACTTATTTTATGTTATAGAAATGAAATGTTCTGTGGCATCAAGGACTTGCATGCTTTTACTCATTTTTGTTATTGGTTATTTTATTGAACATCAAGCATATTGGAAACTGGATTGATTTATCAATCCAGAGGCTACTCAAAAGCTTCATTAACATGTATATATATGTACTACAGTGTCATTTTAGCTATTTGGGTTTTCAAGTAATGAATTTGACTAAGCTAAGTGTGAATGCTGCATTTATATAATTATATGAAACTACTGTCTTGCTTACCTTGTGAAATTTCCGTGTGTTCAGGAGAAAGTTCTTACCGGGGGCCATGGCCTTATGGTTCAAGGGTATGATCCAGTGATAAAGGCCCTGTCGAAAGATATAGATATTCGCTTAAACAACCGGTATGCTTGAACATTTTTGGATTGTATTATTACACATCATAAATATCTGGATTATTATCTGATTACATATGAGCTCAGTGGAGTTCCCCATCGATAGAAAACTAACTGATGTAGCTACAACTGTGAAATTACAAATGGTTCGTTGAGATATGCTTTTAAAAATAAAAATACATTAGAGAATATATGTGATTACAAAAGCAAAAGAATTGATCGATGATCTAAAATATACTTTCATAAGAGCAGCCCTTGGGATAGGCAGGGAGTCTTAGTACACCGCATCGTATATGTTTTCATAAGGTTGATTATCTCAAGATTTGGTAAACCTAGCTCTGACAGATACAGCTATGTTTCCACGCATGACTAGCATCACTCTTTCTAGTGCTTAGTTTTCTTAATTTTAATTTACAGGGTAAAAAAGATTGTCAATGGGTATCAGAAGGTGGTAATTACAGTTGAAGACGGAAGTTACTTCGTCGCAGATGCTGCCATTATCACTGTGCCTTTGGGTATTCTAAAAGCCAACTTAATTGAGTTTGAGCCAAAGCTGCCAGAATGGAAACTCTCTGCAATATCAGATCTTGGTATTGGAAATGAGAATAAGATTGCATTGAAATTTGACCGTGTGTTTTGGCCAAATGTGGAACTCTTGGGCATTGTTGCCACCACTTCTTGTTCTTGTGGCTATTTTCTCAATCTCCATAAGGCTACAGGCCATCCTATCCTTGTCTATATGGCAGCTGGGGCCCTTGCATATGACCTGGAGAAGCTTTCTGATGAGGCTGCTGCTGCTTTTGCAATGATACAGCTGAAGCGAATGTTTCCAGATGCAAGTGAACCTGTAAGTTTTTCAATGCAGTAACTTAGGCTGTTAGTTGTTAAGAAATAGTTTAAACATTTTTTTTTAGCTTTAGTTGGTTCATATATAGCATACCGTATTTTCTCACAACGCCCATATCCTCTTTGTATTTTTTTGTGTTTGTTTAAATTAAAGCTCGTCCAATTGTAAAAAAATTGTTTGGTGTAACTTAGCCTTTTTTACGTCTTAAGTTGGCCAATTTTATATCACATACAGTTAGCATTGCCAGGCCTCAAAATCCATTTGCTAAGAAGTCTTGTTTTGTACACACTACACACACTCAAGGGGTACACTGGGTTCAAAATGTCTTACCATATTTCATACCCTCAAGAAAACAACTTTTTTTTTTTCGTTATTTCACCCTTTTGATGTAAAAAAGTGTCCTAAAGTATCCGATGTGGCACCATCGTATGAAATTCTGTTTTAAAAACTACCCGCCATGAGGCACTTGAGGGAATTTAAAAATTACAAAAACACTGACTTGAATTTAAGGTAGGCAGGCAGGCTTTTGGAATATTTT
Organism: Euphrasia arctica; assembly: GCA_014843705.1. Lineage (NCBI taxonomy): Eukaryota > Viridiplantae > Streptophyta > Magnoliopsida > Lamiales > Orobanchaceae > Euphrasia > Euphrasia arctica. Next base: position 14,592 of record JACOMQ010001592.1, read on the forward strand.
TTGCTTTTATCATGAGGGAAATATGACATCATCAAAACTCATTTTTTTAATTTCTTTCTTTTGGGTTTGAGTTAAATTAATCTCAAACATCAGGGTGGTTTTGTTCTTTTCTTCTTTTCTTTTTCTTTTTTGCTTTGGATTGTTGGTTCTACTTTAACCATTGTTATATTTTTTATAAAAACAATGTTTGTTCGGTCCTAAAATGCTATTTATCTTCCTACCTAGGCAGCAACCAATAACAAATGCTTTATAATTAAAGATTTTTGAATGGTACATGACAGACGCAATACTGCGTATCACATTGGGGAACTGACCCAAACATACTGGGCTCGTATTCATATGATGCTGTTGGCAACTCAGAAGATATATACGATCGGCTGCGGACCCCTGTGGGCAATCTCTTCTTCGGAGGTGAAGCTGTAAGTGTTGATCATCAGGGTTCGGTTCACGGTGCCTACTCTGCTGGAATATTGGCTGCTGAAAACTGCCAAAGTCATATACTGCATAGGCTTGGGAGTCTGGAGAGGATTCCCCTCATTGCCTGTCGGGAGGAAGTTGCCGAAGCTGCTGTTCCTCTTCAGATCTCGAGATTATAATCTTTGCTGCAAACTGTAATATTACGACTTTGGTGTGCTTTTAGTACACTGGCAAATGCGTTCAAACTTAAAACCATACCCTTTTTTTTATACTTTTGAGTAATGTTTGTCTAGCAAAGCGGAGAAGCATTGTTGCTTTTGTCTTGTTTTAAGTAATTGCTCGAGATGTTGTTAAAGGACATGATGGGTTTATAAAATATAAATGCAGAGAATGTGTTCGTTTTATTTTGATCTGATCGTAACAGTGTATAATGTGTTAAACTCATCTTAATATGAATGTTCAGGCAAAGTTTCTTTCTTCATATTTTGCGTTACCCAAGTATGAGATTGTTGGTCAGTTCGTCTCATCTGAACTCGTTTACAGTAGGATTAAAGTATGAGATTGTTGGTCAGTTCGTCTCATCTGAACTCGTTTACAGTAGGATTTAATCGACCAGGGTTACTTTACTAACCCATGGCCAAACCTTTGCAATGGGATCGACCAGGGTTACTTTACTAACCCATGGCCAAACCTTTGCAATGGGGCTGGCCGTGATACCTTAAATGTAACAATAGTTGGTCAGAAATTTCTTCTTGCACTTTTTTTGCTAGGGTTATTAGCATATTTTTGAATTGTAAGTCTTTTAAAAATACAAAATTTGGGTATGTAATAAGCTGATATTTCTCTGAATCTTTAGGGAAATATTTTATGCTGTTATTTCACTTCCGCTTCTCACAAGTGTCGCAGCAACACAACACATTATGGCCAGTGTAATACAACTCATATCATATGGGTACATATAGAAAAAAGCCAGTAAGTACAGACGAGACATGGAATCACGAAACGTGAAATTTAGTCAGAATAAGATAGTAAACCATAATCAGAATGAAACACGGAGGCCAAGAAGTGCCATAAATTGAGCTACGAATTCAGGATGGCCAGGCCAAGCTGCTCCTGTAACCAAGTTGCCATCAGTATAGCAGCGGTGGATTGGATCGGGCTCTAACCACGTGGCCCCCGCCAGGACAACATTAAGCTTCACCGCAGGGTATGCAGTACACTTCTTGCCCTGAGTGTATTTTCAACGAGAAAGGCTGATCAGCTGAATTTATTAATCAGAGAGAAAATTGTGGGTTTTACCCTATAGAGATCTAAAACAACTATCATATAATTACAATTTTTATAAGGTTGCTTTTACAAATGAGCACAGGCGTAAAACAAAAAATAAACAGAACCTACTAAGGTAAAAACTTGAAAGAAGGCAAGTTACACAGGATTTGTAAAAATATCTCGTACATAAAATCTAGTGCATTTGCATGCTGCCGTACAAGCTCTCTCCCTCGAGAAAACAATCACATAATCTATAGACTTGAACTCTATAGTTTAAGAAACAAAGAGAACTTCAGAAATACTTACGGCAGCAGGTGAAATTAAACTATCCACATTCAATCCCAGGTTATAATAATAAACATGTGATATAATATAATACTCCCTCCGTCCGCCATAAATATGTGGAGCACATTTACCATGTAGTTTAATAAAACTGGTATATTTGCTTTTTAGGTAAATAAATGAAGTGTAAAATTGGTAATTCAATTTTAGGGTAATGAGGGGTTGAGAGAGGTTGGAAAAATGAAAGACAAGTAATGGCATGAGGGGTAAATAAATATATATTGATAGGGTGGAAAATATAGAAATTGTTTCCGATTTGGGATGTGCATATTGTTGTGGGACGGAAAGGTATTATTACAATCTTGTCGGGTGAGATGACATTGTTTGTGTAAATTTTTAAATAGACATCTTAGTATCTCTATATGATTTTCCATACTAAAACCAAAACATAGCTACTCAACCACACCACAGCCTATTCCCCTAATAAATCAGGGCTGACTCTGATATTATTCACGTCAAATTCATTTGGTCTGTAATTTTTAGGCTGCCATTACAACTAGGGGTTCTTCATAAAAAAGTCCAAATATTATATTTTATATGACAACTAGTCCCAAAACAATTTTATTCAGTTCCTATCTGCAGAACAGGAAAATTAATAAATAATAAATTACTCCGTATTTGTTTTCCATTGATCAAGGGGAAAGAAAGTTTTCACTAAAAAAAATTCTAAGCACATTTTCATTTATGTCTGAACTCTCATTCATTTATTCAGACAAGTAATCATACGTATGGAGGAGAAAATGTAACAAAACAAAACCAGATGAAAAAGGGCTAAAATAGCATTACCTTCAAAACACCAGCAGCGGATAAAATCTGTTGTCCGTGGCAGATGGATGCTATTGGTTTCCCAGATCCCATGAATTCCTTCACCAACTGAATAATATCACTGTTCAAGGCCAAATACTCGGGGGCCCGACCCCCGGGTATCACTAGCCCGTCATAACCAGAGACATTCAAACCTTCAAAATCAGCTGTCAAGGTGAAGTTGTGGCCTGGCTTCTCACTGTAAGTTTGGTCACCTTCGAAGTCGTGAACGGCCGTAGGACATGTGTCGCCAGCTCGTTTCCCAGGGCAAACAGCATCCACGTGGCACTCAAGTGCTTGGAGAGACTGAAATGGAACCTTCACCTCATAATCTTCCATGTAATCCTGACAAGGAAAAGTAATAATAAATAAACCGTCTATGAAAATAATAGTCCAGAATTTTCCGAAAAAATAAGCAAACATAAAGATGGACTCAACTACACCTTGTACGAAGAGGCAATAGGTTCTTAAAGTGAAAATTTACAAGGGGATGAAGTTATTTGAATCCATGGATGAAATGACAAATTATCAATTTATCACACAATAAATAATAGTACTAATAAAAACATATCATTTTTGTTAAAAGTAAGCTGTTTGCTATAAACCCGAGTAACCAAATTAAGGGTTTAGTACTTGAAATGTCAACCATACAATGCACTACAGAATGTGGAAAGATCACCGAATCTTATGTTCACCATCCTGATTCAATATTAGAATCAATAGTGAATTTTCCCCTGAATAGCTGAATACTTTTGTAATTTGACTAGCTGAATACTGCACTGATATAGCTTATAGTCGGGGGGTAAACTATCACCGTGGGAAACTGGTTTCCTTCTTACTGAGACTCACTTATTTTCGGTACAACCTTTATATGCATGTAGGAAACACTTCAAATAAAGCACCCTTTACCAGCAATGTGGAACAGCGGAAGGAAGCTAAGAGGACCCTACTGTCCCTACTTATACAGAGAAAATAAAATAGCTATATTAATAAATAAATGGTGCAGTTTAATGGAGCCAAAGTGCTAAATAAGATTAGTGCACATGATGAACAATGACAACAAATTGTTTTATAAAGTAATCTCTACAACCAAAAAATAGTGATTAACTTCCAGAAGCTAAGCAAATTTCAAGACCAGGTTTTTGGAGTCTCAACTCAAAATAAAGCCACCGAAACTTACTCCACAAAGGAATAGAATCCTCTTGCCAGAACCAGAAATCTTGGCTCCCAATGCCTTCAAAAAAAGCCGAATGAACTCAGGATGCCCCTCATACGTGGCCCCAGTGATCAGGTTCCCGTCAACAGTACAGAAGGCCATGGTCTCCGGTTCTACCCAACAGGCGCCTGCCGCAATGAGTGTGGGCTTAACAGCTGGATAAGCAGTGACCTTCTTGCCCTTAACAGAATCGGCAGCGGCCAGGATTAACTGCCCGTGGCAGATGGATGCGATTGGCTTTCCTGAACATTCGAACTTCGTCACCAAATCTATCACGGATTCATTCATCGACAGATATTCAGGAGCACGACCTCCGGGTATGACCAACCCATCGTACTTGCTGGGGTCAATTTCGTCAAAAGTTGCATTCAGGACGAAATTGTGTCCCCTGGACTCCGAATATGTCTGCAAGTATTTTAAAAAAAAATGATAGAATTGTTCAACTTAAACGACAACAAAAACCCAATATGGTGGGAGAAATGTAATTCAGAACAAGAAAGCAAAAAGGGAAGTTGGCAAATGCGGCGATTAGTAACACAGATTTAACCAAACATTTCCAATTTAAATTAGTTTATATTTTCTTCGTATATCAAATATTTCGACAAAAACAAGAGAGTATCATTTCAAAAGATGCTATATATATATAAAAAAAAAGGGTTGTATAAACCTGATGGCCGAGAGAGTCATGGATTGCGGTGCGGCATACATCGCTGGCTTTCTTGCCAGGGCAAACAGCGTCAACGGACAGCCCATACGCCAGCAAAGCTTGAAACGGGACCATCACCTAAGCAATGGAAGAAACAAAAATCACTCGAATCAAATTAAGAACAAAAATCGTTTGCTGAAAGAAACAAAATCCATTTAATATCAGACCTCGTAATCTTCGACATAGTCACCGCACAACAAGAGTACCCTTTTCTCGCTGGACATATTTTGTTCGTTTTTTCTTGTTAGTGCGAGTGGGGATGTGAAGCTGAACCCAAAGGATGGACCGGCGCTATACTATCCAGATAAATGTGTTCGATCGATTATACGCGAAAACTAAAAAACAAAAAGTCAAAAATAAAATTATGTATAGATATTTTTCGGCAATTTATATCTTGCTCCTCAATGCAAGATGCACATCTTACACCTGGTCAATGGTATATAATTATCGGTCAATTAGGTTAGATTTTTTTCTCCAAATTTTCACCTTCTCTCTCAGGAAAACACATCCGCACCGCCACCGCCGTGATTCACCGCCATCGCAACCGAGCCGTGTTTCATCTTCTTCCTCGTTTGCTTGAGATCTTTCCCCGTTCAACTTCGATTTCGCGATTGACTGCCGTCGCCGATCGCCGCAACATCACCGCGATCTTCGATTCACCAACGTGATTCACCGCGATTTTCGATTCATCTGCTCTCCATCTTTTGTTTAATTCATAACAATGGACAATTTATTGGATTTGTAATCGATTACGGTCGAAGGTATGTTAATTCCATCAATATGGATGTTATCGAACTGTATGTTTCTTATGTGTTTTTGTGTTTTTAGATGTTCGCTTATGTGAACACAAGTGTTTGTTGTGGTTTTATAATTTATTAAAATATTGTTGTGCTCAATTCAGAGTTATAGGATTGATTTTCATATTTATGGTGATTCCGACTAATGACCGAAGCAAATGGGGCCGCAAATATCCAGTCGAGTGTGTAACTAGGTTCATATTCTTAATCTTTGAAGTTATTGTGCTGCTGTATATTTAACCTTCTTTTCTGCTAGGTTATAATTATTGGTAAATTTTTTATCAGGTATATATGTAAGCACGTTGTCGATTATTTCCCCGTGACTTTTGTATGTAGAGGACATTAAAGCCTTTGATCCTAATGAGGCTTATGGTAATGTTTGTTCCTTTGAGTATGATCTTTTCACAGTTCCACGACACTTTACACTGTTGCTTACCCTTTTGATTATGTGTTATTCTAACTAATCACATCTATATGGTGTTTTTGTGATAATTGTCAAGAACTCCATAAACTATATGAAATATTTGTGTGACTGATCCCTTATAATTGACCTAATATTGATAAATGATATGTACTGTGCAAAATGAACAATATCATATTATATTTTTCACATAAATTTTAATTGTATTCTTTGCAAGTTTCGGTTATGAGCCACATTATTCTTGGCCTATTGGAGTTGTTTCACTTGCTGACCTTACAGGTTTCATGCATCTTCCAAAAATCAAAGTTCTTGCGAGTACTGCTGTAAGCATCACATGTTTATCATTAAATCATCATATTGTCATGCCTTGCATGTGAGTGTAAGAAAATTTGTCTTCTACACTCCATCCATGAGACATATATATGGTCCTGGTTGGGACTTTCCCCTGCCTCAAGGAAAAACTTCAATTCACTTTTGTCATCTGATTATAGTTGTATCATAGTACCAGTGGGTGTCCAAGATGCCTTCTATATGGAGCATTACTCTGAGGTTTGTCCTTTGGAACTCATTACCTTTTCTTCTCAAAACATGTTTGTACAAGTGGCATTTGTTTCTAAATTTTCTGATACCAGAACCTTTAATTTTCATGCCATGTCATTTTTTTACTCTTTTCAAGAGATGCAATTACTAAAACTTGTACACTTCTATTTCTTCATAACATACGTTTATAATTGAGTTATACTGTTAACTTTTATTTTGTAATATGTCAACCTTCATTTAAATTAAATGTCAACCTTCATTTAAGTTTAATTTACAGTTATGAGTTTATGTGTTTTTTAGTTGTCATTGAGTCGAATCACGTTGTTGATCTTGATGATGGAACCCTAAATCCTCATACTTCATGTGATTCTAACATTGATGTTGTTATTTCTGTTGATCTGGATGATAGTGAGATAGTGTGGTTTAGAAGATTAAAGAGTTCAACAAGACTTTGGATTTTTTACAAGAGTTCATTTCAAAGAGATATTAGTTTTTGGGATTTAGGATTTTGATTATTATAACAAATATTAGTTTTGGATATTGTATTTGATAGTGGATTCGGAAATTCATTTTTGTGACAGATTGGTTAAGTTTCTCATTCTGTTATTTGTCATTTTGTATCTTGAAAAATAAATAGGCCAGGTTGCTCAGATGGACATTTGGAGTGTAAAAGATAGTGTGTTTGGAAGATTAAAGAATTCAACCAATTTAACAAGATGTTGGAGTAAAAGACTTTGGATATTCTGCTCTCTAATCTAATCGTTTGAAACAAATATTGCTTTTTGAGATTTTGGGTTTTGATTATTGTTAAGCTGTAACATATATTGATTTTGAATATTGTATTTGATAGTGGATTTTGGGTTTTGATTATTGTTAAGCTGTAACATATATTGATTTTGAATATTGTATTTGATAGTGGATTTGGAACTTCATTTTTTTGAACGAACTTCATTTTTGGAACTTCATTTTCAAAAGTATGATCCTTCATATTTATATTTATGATACTTCATTTTTTGCAAAAACTTCAACCAAGTAATCATCACCATCAACATAACAAATTACAAGAAAAAGTAAAAACAATGAAAAACAACTAATAGATTTTAATACAAAATAATGAAGCATGAAACATGACAATAATGAAGTATGAAACAAATAAAATTGAAGTTTACACATGAGTGCATACTAATTTACCAATTGTTCGTCGCCCTCGATTTAGGGTTTAAGGTTTTAGGGTTTAAGGTTTTAGGGTTTAGAGTTTAACCTTAATTTTTACAAACATGCAATTACTGTATTTAAGTAATTTTTACAATGCTTCATTTTTAAAGTTTTGATACTTCAAATTGCAGATTATTAACTTTCACTTTCGGTTAGAACAAACATGCAACTTCATATTTAGATACTTCATTTTTACAAACATGCAACTACTTAAGTAATTTTTACAATGCTTCATTTTTAAAGTTCTGATACTTCAAATTGCAGATTATTAACCTTCATTTTCGGTTAGAACAAACATGCTACTTAAGTATTTTTTACAAGACTAAACCAAAAATAAAGCAAGATACACCAATCATCGTTAAATGATGAACAAATGAGTTTTTACATCCAAAACTCTTGTAAGACAAAGTATCTACCATTTACTCATTTACAAGTCATAAAAAATGTATCATTGAAACATCAGTCATCCACGGTCATCTACCATCAGTCATCTACCAGTTATATGTCCAGTACTTCATACACCATTTTTCAATACTGTTGTGAATTTTTTGGCTTTATATAGTACTTCAGTCTTGATTTCATTGATGTCCACCAATATTACAGAAGCTGCATATTTGACTTTAAGTTCTTTCAAGAAAGTAGTGTCCTGCAAAAAAAAAAACACAAACCATAGCTATAACCAATACAAACTATAGTGACTAATATTGATTTACTTGAACTAGTATTAGTTACTAATGCACATTTTTCATTCATAGAATGACGTATGAACTGGCTTTTAATGAAAGATGACATACTATGGATTTGAAGTATGAGAAAGTTCAGAAATTTACTTTTTGATGGAGAAACATTCTTCCATATGCAGTTTCTTGTAAGAAATTTAAGTTGCAGCAGAAAAAATTAATAATAACTATTTAAAATGATGGATATGAGAGATTATGCAATAAAGATATTAAGTATGAGATATATTCAGTCATACTTTCTAGCTGCACATTACTTCATTACATAACAAGTTCTCAGTGGTCACAAGATGACGGACAATATGAAGCCCTGAAATATACTCCAGTTCGATCATGAATCATTCCTACCAATTTATTCAGACATATTAATATACTAATATAGATGATCGGATGTGATAACAAAAGTAAACATCTATAGTCCTCATACACATCTCAAATCCACGAACATCAAATCGAGAAGCCCATTTGCTTTAAATTCACAACACCAGTTATATTCAAAATTAAATAACTCTTTATCGAAACTTCAAAATTAAGTAGCTCCTCGTGTCTTTCCCCTTAATTTCCTACTGAAATTAGAGTCTTTCACATTCCATTAGACCAGCATCTTTAAATCTCATCTTTCAACAATAAAACTACTTTCACGTCACATGCGTATAGTTACTGCAATAACAGTTAACACCAGCTTTCGATATTAAACTTATGGAAATGGCCAATACCACCTATATCCACAACTCTTAATCATTAATTAAGACTAATGCAATGAGGAAGTTAGTACGTAGTACCAATTCTAGAAATCCAATCCTCTTCCCCCTAAGAGTTCTCACAACATAAGCAAACAAGGAGTGCATAAATTCATATTCATAACAATAGTAAATACGAAAAGAGAGAGAGAGAGAGAGAGAGAGAGAGAGAGAGAGAGAGAGAGAGAGAGAGAGAGAGAGAGAGAGAGAGAGGAAATCACTTTATCTACTTCTTCAAGCTTCCACAGCTGTCAGGCTTCGGCTTGGAGGACTCGGCGAAAACAGCCGGAGCTAGAGCGGCATGGACATTGTTGATTTGGACTCGTTGAATGGGATCTTAGGATGGCGAGCTTCGTGGTGGATCTGCATAGACTTGATATCGAGAGCAGTGAATTTGCATAGGGGGCACTCGAACTTGGTGTCGCCCCCTTTCTCCTTGCCGGTGCGGTCGGCGAGCCCGGCCTTGCCTCCGTCGTGGTTGGTTAAGGTCGCGTCGACTTTGGCTGCCATCTCCTTGGGCGATGTGCTTCTTATGCTTAGCTTTTTCGGTCATGGTTGTTGCCACCAAGCGAAAACGAAGCTAGGGTTTCGGGACATGGATTTTGGAGTGTAAAGTACGATTTTTGATAATGTTGATGGTGAGGAAGAAGGGAGAGGGAATCGAGGCTTGAAGGCGGCAAGAATCGACGGCGAGAATCCGCTTGAAGGAGTGAATTGAAGATAAAAGTAGATGAATCGAGAGACTGAATTGAATGTTGGTTGTGATGATTGTGATGACGTAAGCACTACTAATTGGGCTGGGTTAAGTTTTATTTTATATGTTGGGCCGGAGTAAGATAAGCATCTTGCTCCTATGGTGTAAGATATACCGACTCATATTTTTCAAAAGGAAATAAGCATATTTATTTGGATAAACTTATTTAAAGCACTTTATAAAATCTTATAAATTATTTTAAAAACTAATAAAAGTTGTTTTTTTTATAAGAGGAGAGAATAGAAATTCCACCTCACCCGATCGGAGGTCTCTTGATCGGGTAGGATGTAAGTCGAGGATTGTGCCAGAGTAAGGACAAACCTCATAATTTTTTCATAAAAATGTGTCCCACCCGAGATTCGAACCCTTCTTCGCCGTGGAATTACACCCACATCATCACAGGCCTTATGATAGAGACCCCGATCGATCGAATAGGGCCTTACAAAAATACCTTACCAATCCAAGTTTGTTGAGGCGCTTGCGCGGGTTCACAAGTCTGGTTTGGCTCGAGAGTACAATGAGTTCTTCACGTTCCGCACGCCTCGGTTGAGTAGATCGACCTTCACTCGAGTTGTGTTGAATCGTCGGCTTTGGGTGATGGATGAATCGAGAGGTTCTTGGCCTTCCTTGACTCGCGAGATATGAACGTGAGTTCGATTATCACAATCTACACCACACGTGTGTCCCAACAAGTGATTATTACGATCAACTTGTGGTTCCTCAAATCAAAGTGATCACGCACTTGACTTGGCCAAAGGTAACGAATTTATAGCCTTGTAATCGGCTCCAGTGTTTTAGATAACACCCAACTATACAAGCACTGCTTGTCAATAAACCACTTGGTTTTTCTATTGATCCAAAGATGAATAATTACATAGCGGAGCCTCTATTATATAGAGCTCATTACTTGGACACCAAGTAAACTAAAATAATAAACAAATGATAAGAGAATCCCAACACTTGAAAACTCTATCACAACTAAATCTAAAAGATCCTAACTCTTTTAGACTACTATTTTCCCTAATTAAGATAATTAACAAAACTAATTAATTAATTAAAAATAAAAAATAAAATCTAATTCTAAATTAATTAATATTAATAATAATATTAATATTAATTAATGGATAGGTTGGACGTGAAGAATTGGTCGCCCATACCGCCGCCGTGGCTCGCCAACCGCCGCCGTCCGCCGCCGTCTAACCGCCGTCGATCGTCTCCGTGCGCCACTGCTATTCTTTGGAGATCGCCGACCCAATGGCCGAAGGTCCGCCGGAGAATTCCTTCTCCTCCCGGATGATTCGCCGGAGCTACGACGCATAAACGCGAGTCTCGTATCCCTGCCGCTGGATTCTACTAAGTCCGGTGGCTTATGGTGACCTTGATCACCTCTCTTAACTAGGCTCGTACATCGCTACGAGATGCTACGAGTACTACCGTAGTCACTAGCATCGAGCGCTGTCTCGCTCCGATTGCTCGTTGACAACTCGTGTCCACTCCCGTGTCGCCTCATAGTTATCGTGCGGAATCGCATAGGAAACCTCTTAAGTGACTTGCTACGGGGTGCTATTATGGACTTGAACGCTGACTCGTTCCATGTCCTCGTGTAAACATTGTACACGCTCCCGGGTCTCTCGTAAATTCCTCGTATGAATACGAGTAATACTACTCCAATCCTCGTATGAATCATAGATTCTATGGGATGTGTGGCTAGCACAATTGTGCTACGGGGATGGAACGCTGTCTCGTTCTTGACCCCACACTTATGCTCGAGCGCATCATCGCTCTGCATCCTTCGTAGTAACTTGACAAAAGCCTCGTATACTACTCAGTGATTTGACGTTAGTACGTCCATTAGCTCACATACATGGCTTGGTGACTCGTTGATACGAGTGCTAATCGAAGCCTCTACTAGTGATTCGTACGCTGCCTCGTACGATCTCGTAGCAGGTGACTCGATCACCATGACTTCGAGTGTTGTCTCGTAGCGTGCTACGGGCCTCGAGTCATGGTTCGCATCACCTTACCAGAAGTAAGTCACGTTTTTTTTTACAAAATACAATAAAGGAATGACTATTACTCTGGCACGGAGTATGTTTTACTATTAAAAAAATAGTTATTAAATTATTTTGATAAAAATAAAAATATTATAAGTTGTTAATTTTTTGATAATTTAAAATTTAATATGAATATAATTATATAAAAAAATAGGTTATGAATAAATAATTGTTGAAGGGAATAATAAATTCGGAATTAATTTATATATAGACAGAATAATAATTTTAATGGAAAAATTGATAAATATGATATGTTTATATATGTTTTTTGACAAATAAGAATTATAAGAAAATTGGGAAATACCGGAGTAGGATAATTAAAATGTGTAAAGACCATATTATCTTTTCTGTTGGCATTGTTGTTGATGTTGTTGGAAATCGACATCCCGGAGTCGTCGGGAAACGCGGAATTGACAACTCCGATCGAAACCCCGGTTGCCGAAACAATCCGCCACGAACCACCACGAAGCCGGACTCAACCAAACCCTAACCGCGGGCGAACCCGCGGCTGTTCAGTCGAGCCCCCGCGTGGGGCTCGCGGCTGTCCTCGGCAGCCACCTAGGGCTGCTCGTAGCAGCCTGCTAACGATGTCGGAAACCCTCGCGGAACAGCCCCTTCAAACCCTAGCCGCGGCCCGAGCCGCCGCTTGTTCGATCAAGGCATGCGCTCGCGTCATGCGAGCGCTAAGGTTCCCGCCGCACAGCCCCGTGCATGGACTCGCTGCTGCACGCGGATCCGCTGCGGGAAAACCCGCAGCCCGCTGCCTGGGCATACGAGGCGGCCGCTTGACCCCCCAGGCGGCCGCTTGACCCCCCAGGCGGCCGCTTGCCTGGGCAGTCAAGCCCTACTCGCGATCCGTCGCCGCTGGGTCGCTCCAGCCGCGGTGGTCCGATGATCTTCTATCACCACCACCCAGCTCGACCCCGGTGAGGATCCCGAACCTCGGATCTTGCGTTCACGTTATTTTCACGATAATTAAACATTAAAATCATCTAAGGGGGTTCAACGATTTTACCTTTGTTCTCGTTGTGCAGAGAAACGAGATCTTATTGAAGACCTTGAGACCTTCCCACGTATTCCTTGCACCCGTTCGAACGTCGGGTGGGCGACGATCCTCCGAACTCTATGGATCTCCTTCTCTACTTTCTCTCTCTAGAATTGTGATCTTCAAGTTATGAGAATAGAGAAGACCATGTAGTGCTTTTATAGGCTACGTAGGGGATCTTAAGGAGGTGGAATATTGGACTTCCAATATTAATGATTAAATTGAGCCCAAGCCCAAATCTATTAATCCATTAATATAAATATAATTGCACTCCCAATATTATACCATATTATATCAAATAATATTATCTCTCCGGTAGTATTATTTATTCCGTGTGTTTAATATATAAATGTCCATGAATAAATTTAAATTAATTGCGTAATTAATTTATTCATCTCTTGCATCCGAGACTAGTACCATTCAACCTTAATTATTATGCGGAACAAATCCAACTGCAGGGTTTATATAATAATTCCTTATGAACTCATCTCGGGGACATTATCAACCCTTATCGGGACACACTTTCCCGTCAAGAATTCACAGCATGTCATACACAAAATACAGTGACCCAACTTTGTCGGTAATTGACCAGATATTCTAATCGGTCAATTCCTTTGGAAAATCAAAGTCACTAAATATTAAATGCACACACCCGCAATAATATCAGGGATTAAGAATAAAATACACTGAGACTTAAATCGATTATCTAAGGAAATCCTAATCGATAAATCTCAAGCGATCCGCCCAATACACCAAGTGTACAAGTAAGATAAAATAATCAAGACCAATTATTTTCTCACTCATACAACGACTATACCGATAGATTGGTCCTTGTCCATCTAGGTCGTGAGCAACTGTTCGATTATATACGAGTAACCGATAGTATGATCTTCCGTGTGACGACGCACACCATACTAACTACAACGTATATAATCTAGGACTATAATT
>JACOMQ010001593.1:0-28596 GCA_014843705.1 Euphrasia arctica
TATATATATATATATATATATATATATATATATAAAACATCTTTCAATCAAAAGTACTTCACAGAAAATTCAAAATTAAAATATAATAAAATGGGTTTCTCTGTCTCTCTGTTTTTACAACTCTTCTTCCTCTTCCTTTTCCTACGCATCCAACCAGCAGGGCCGGCCCTGGGCATAGGCCCAGGGTGCGACGGCCCAGGTTCCAATTTAGAAGGGGGCCCATATTTAAAAATAAAATAATATATATATATATATATATATATATATATATATATATATATATATTAAAATAAATAAACTTAATTGTAGAACGGTAAAGTGAATCTTATTTTAATTAATTGTAATTCTAATGGGCCCATATAATATTAGTTGTAATCTTAATTGCTGTAATTGTAATTTTGATGGGCCCATGTAATATTAATTGTAACTTTAATTATTTAAGTAAATTTTATATTAATTATTAAAGGTATTTTGAATCTTAATTAGTGTATCCAGCTTTCAAAAATTTAAAATTTATTTAATTATTTCTTTTAAATAATGATCAAGAAAATAAACAATTAGTTAATTCTTAAATTTTATTCATTAATGAAAAAAGAAATTATTTTAAAATAATTTTTTTTTGCTCATCGTGCAAATAGACAAATTTAAAGTTTTTGATTACTTTTTTTTATTTTTGTCAAAAATATTTTTTTATTTATATAGAATGTTCATTATATTCAATATTTTTTTATTATGATTGTTTTTTAAAAGATTATGTTCTATTTTTATTTTATTTATTTTTTATGTTTTTTAGTTATTAATTTGTTTGATATTGATATATTATAAATAATTTTTTTTATTTGATTTTAGTTTATGAGTATTGAGAAAATATTTTAATATTTTTTAATATTTTTTACTTCATAAATTTTTTTAATAATTTTTTTTTATAATTAAAATAAATTTATTATACGGTGATGGCCCGATTTTTATATTTCGCCTAAGGCCTTTAAAATGTCAAGAACGGGCCTGTCAACCAGGCATGTGTTTCATGCCCAAACAAATATTTCTCTTGGCTGGCCAAAGTAATATGGCTGGCCAGGGAGGGTTCGTCAATGGTATGTGGAACGGTTATGTCCCACCGGAGTGTTCTCAAAGGCCCGACATTTTCCGACTCAACAAGGCCCATGAACTTCTCGTCGGTTTGTATCGTGTGCCACATTTGTTGTAAGACATAATAAAAACCAAATTATTTCTTGCTTGTGTGTAGTATTTTTGTTCTTGGTGCAAATGACTATATATATATATATATATATATATCTTTCAATCAAAAGTACTTCACAGAAAATTCAAAATTAAAATAAAATAAAATGGGTTTCTCTGTCTCTCTGTTTTTACAACTCTTCTTCCTCTTCCTTCTCCTACGCATCCAACCGGGCATGTGTTTCATGCCCAAACAAATATTTCTCCTGGCAGGCCAAAGTAATATGGCTGGCCAGTGAGGGTTCGTCAATGGTATGTGGGACGGTTATGTCCCACCGGAGTGTTCTCAAAGGCCCGACATTTTCCGACTCAACAAGGCACGTGTTTGGAAGGAGGCGACCGAGCCTTTCCACCGAGACGTGGACACTTGGAATAATAACGTCGATGGAATCGAGCAAATTGATTGTCATGTGATATGCTTTCCTAGAATAAAAAAAATAAAAGGGATTTAGTATTTCGTGCAAATTTACAAAATTGCTACTTGTGTTGGTAAAAAATATAAAAAATATAAAGAATTTAATATTTCGTGCAAATTTCGTGCAAATTTCGTGCAAATTTATATAATTGCTACTTTTGTTGGTCAAAAAATAGAAGAAATTTAGTATTTCTGCAAATTTATATAATTGCTAGAGAAACTTAAGGTAAAAAATTGTTTGATTTTGAGTTTTATATAAACTGATATAATTAATGGAAATTTAATACACTCATTATCTTACACGAGGAGTGTTACTTGTGTTGGTGAATGTAAAGTGCACATGGAAAGTTTGTAAATAAACAAATTCCGAAATACAATTAATAATGTAAGATTACTAGTATAAAAACAGAGGAGCCAGTACCCACTCATGATCTCATCCCCTATATATAAGCTCCTCTGTCTCTGCATTATCTACACCACTCCTCTCCTCTGTATCCACTTCTCTCTCTGTCTCTAAAGTCTTTCAATCAGTAGTCCTTCACATTTGGATTGATTGATATGATGATGCTTAATTTATCAAATTTCTTAATTTTATAATTTTGGTGCAAGTAGCATTGGCAACGGGATTCAACACAACGAACATGGATATTGTTCGTAAGGTGCAGCTGGAACTTGACATGTCGTACATTAAATGTGTCGATGCCATCGGCCTCGAGGTAAAACCATAGGACCCCGTACATTTGACAACTAATGCTTAGGTGAAGCTTGGGTAGATGCTCGACAATGCCTACCTGGAGTCAACTTAATTTCTTTTTTTAATAATAACATATTTTTGTGTAATTTTGTGATTTTTCTATATAACGTAAAACGTGTTGTTGAATGATACTATAATTGTTGTACATATAAATGGAGTTTTGTGTGTTGTTGTTAGCTTTATTATTACTCCGTACTTTAGTATTTGTAAATTATAGAGTAGGATAATGCAGTGGTGGTTGGTGCAACAATAGATGTGGTCTCAAGATCTATCTATGACGATCAACGGAGATACCACAAAGCCCGTAGTGTTGGTATGTGTTGGCTTCTCTGTTAGTAGCAATTAGCATTCTTCAAAAGATTTCAACATTAATTTCAAGTGTGTCAATAACCACTAGAAATATCATTTGCCTACCGGTCACTAGAAATAGGAATTGTAAACATCACCAAAACCATAAGGTGGCATGCACCCTCTTGGGAATTGGAATTATCTTCATGTTTTAAATACAAATAAACCTCTAAATTTTACAAAATTGCACTTTTCGTGCCTAAAAATTATTGCATGTCTTAAATTTATTGTCACACTTATTTTGTAAATTACAAAAATTTTAAAACGTATGAAATATATATTTAATTGCGCATAATTTTTTCTCACGTTCTTTATCGAATCAAGCAATTTCTAGTATCATTTTTTTAACTCGAACCGAACAAGAAAACTTATATTTTAAGAGCATTCAACGATTCGCACCGTTCAAATTACGAACAGAAATTCAAGTGTCAGTGTATGAGAGATACTGAAATTAGATTGACTCATGTCAGATATTGGATAGGAAATGGGATTAGAACGAGTTTTCGAACGGGAAATTGGGAGCTGCCTCAAAGTCAAGGCCAACCCCAATTAGGATGATGTCAGGCGGTGACATCACAATATTTTAATCACATGACAATTATTTGGGTGGGGTGATGTCAGGATGACATCACAATCTATCTATTTATACATATATAATTTCTGAATCTCTCTATCCTACATGGACCAATAGAAAAAAGTTAATATTGTTATGTTCACACTATAAATTATAAATAAAAATAATAAAAATATTTATAAATTCTAATTTTTTCTCTATTTATTTTATAATTATATAAAATTTCATAATAAATAAAAACAATAATATTTAATTATAAATTATAAATAAAAAAAATATTATTATTATTAAGTTAAAATTTATATATTAATATAATTCTTTGGGAGGTTTTATATTTTAAAATTTTCACGGTTTAAAAATATGTAATTATAACTACTGATACGTTTTTTTTATTTCTTTCCATTTTCATCTTATTCTCAGATTTCAACCGATCCGCTCATCATCTTAATTTGTCGAGATATTCATGTTCTCATGCTTCAATATTTCGTCGGAATTTCTTATATTTTTCAGAATTTCATTTATGCTTTTATTATTTTATTATACATTTTTTTTCATTTTTTTCTATTCAAATTTGAATTTTTTTTGCAGAATCAAATTCAGGTATAATTTATTAATTTTTTTTCAATATCTCATAAATTGGATTGGAATTATAGCCTTGAAATGGAATTCTTTTCAGTAGGTGTAGAATTGATACAAGATTTGACAAACCACGGCTATGGAAATGTTTGCATATCTATTTGTTAATTGCAATGTTAATCGATCAAAAGAAAAATAAATTAACCTTTTCTATATTACAAAACTATTTTTATATTAAAAAACTATTTTTCGATGAGGTAATTACGTACGGGCCGCAACCACGGTGATTCTCGACCTTTGACCTGTCCCTTTCAGAGTTTAATCACGATTCTCGACTCTTGCTCTCTTTGTTCTATATTTTTTCACTATAAGTGAGATCAATACGATGATGTTGAATTTTTTAATATTAAAAATAATATTAAATAAAATATCTTTTGATTATTTTAATTATTTTATAAGTCGATAATATTTAATTTAATTGTTAATTTTATAATTTTATTTAAAATTTTGGAAGATCTTGATCTCGTCTTGATCTCGACCCGAATATAAATTATCAGGACGGGACGAGATTCCCCTAATCTCGTCTCATGCCCACCACTACAAATCAGAGTGTGAGAGTAGGATTATAAAATAAAATAAAATTTTCATCCGTATCAATTTTAAAAAAATACCACGTGCATCGCACGGGCAAGTGATACTAGTTGATCTAATTTAGGTTCGAATGAGAGAAGTCACGCCGTAGCGATTAGGGCTGGGCGTTTCGGCCCGAAAACCCGAAAGCCCGAACCGATAACCTGAAAAAAGTCCGTCACGGGTTGGTCCTAATTTTTTTTGGATCGGCCCGCCAAGGGCCCGGACCGAAAATTTAAAAGTCGGTCCGGGCCCAGTCCCAAAAAAAAATTGGGACCAAAAGCCCGGACCGGCCCGTTTTTTTATTTTTTATATAATTTTTTAATAAATATTATATATATTTATATAATTTTTAAATTTTTTAATTAATAATTCAATTTTAAAATTTTAAATTATAAATAATTTATATAATAATATTATTTAAAATTTAAAATTTTATTTTTTTTCATAAAAAATATTAATAAAATATTATTTTTATTAATAAAAAAATATATTTTTAAAATTAAAAAATCGAGCCCGAAAAGCACGAAAACCCGGCTCGGACCGTCAAGCTCGGTCCCAAGCCGAGCCTTCATTTTAAAAAATCCGTACCGGCCCACCGAAAAATTGGGTTTTGGGCCGGTCCCTAAAAATTTTGGGACCGACCCGGCCCGCGCCCAGCCCTAGTAGCGATAGACTTGTGATTGTCGGTTATATTTGTTCCTGTTTGTTTAAAAAAAATTAAAATTAGGGAAAATTGACAAATAGAAATTTTTTTAAAAAATGATTGAACAATTACAACTCATATTTTTCAAAATTGGCAATAAAATTCACACAAATTATTAAATGTCCAAAATGTCATTACTTTTTAAAAGAATTAAATAATGTTGAGGACATTTCCGTCATCTCAAAAAAAATTGAGAGGAAAAAAATCTCACCGCCCCACGGTAGAAGAGTCTATATGGCTTAGAGGCATGCAAACGAAGGCCGGAGTGACCAAACTGAATGAAGATGAAGGCGTGGTGAACGAAGTAACCGTGGGAAAAACTAGGCTCACGGATGAAGAGTCTACACGACTAGACCATGTGAGGCTTGGGCATGTGAGAAAAGCCGACAAGAAGGATCGAGTGTTTATCGATCGATGGAGTGTTTCTAAATCTGGTGAGAATTGTGCGCTTGGGAAGCGGTCGAGAGTGGATATCTCAAATTGGGCTCACCACTTGAAGACACTCGGGTATGTACGTTCCGATTCTTGGGGACCTTAGAAGGTCCAATCTTCTAGGAACTAGGCTCGGTAGGGCATTTGGAGGAAGACGATGGACGAGACTTGGATGCGATGTGATTTCGCTTTATGGTTTGATGTGCGATGTGATTTCGCATGCGCGATGTGATTTTCGCGGATTGGTGTTATATGTGATGTTATTTCACATGTTCGATGAGATTTAACAGTTTCTCGTGAAGGTGGAGATTGTTACAATATGACTGGAATCTGTATGAATTTTATCTCCTTATTTAGAGAGATTAGAATTATAGTAAATATAATTATAGTCCTTATTTATTGAGATTGTGAAGTTATATTAGGTTTAGTATATATTTCTGATTGCTCAAAAACTATTTATAAAACCGAAAGGTTTACGAAAGTAAACCCCCCAAGTCGATCTCTCGAGGAGCAATGTTATCGGCACGTGAACATCTTTTTATGCATGCTAAGTTATGTTTCAAGTGGAATGAAATCATTAATAACTAAGGCCCCTATTAGAATCTGACAAATAGACATCACTTCTTAACGTCATACGATTATGCAACAGATGTGCTTGGTATTACTAACGTCAGTGAAAGAAATATTGATATGTCAGGACGTATTAACGTCAAATATTTGTGCAACTGACGTTAAAAGTGTAATTTCAAAAGTGTAATTTTGAAATTGACGATTTTTTCAAAAATCAGTTATTAAGATAGAATAGATGTTAAAGTTTATTATAAAACAATTATAAAAAAAAATTTAAAAATCTTATGTATTCACTCACGTATTCAACACCATACATTTTAAACAAATCAGAAAATTTCTAAGCACCCTCTCTCGTTTTCCTTCTCTCTCAAACACTATCCTCTCGTTCCCTTCTCCCGTTCTTCAATCGAGGAAATTGCACTGAATGCCATTCAAAGATGTTGAAATTATACAAATGACACTCCTCTCTTTTTTCATTAAATTTATAAATAAAAAGCTAATAAAAATAAAGTTTAATTAAAAAATAAATATATAATATTTAAAAAATAACCTATAACTTATACATATTTGCCAATGGTCCTAAAACCAAAAAATCCTAACTCCTGCCGCTCCCTTCTCCTCTTTCACCCCTTCTCTCCATTTTTCACAGTTTCACCACAAAGCAGTAAAAAAAATAAAATTATACGTCTTGGGAAAATCTCGTCGGAACCATACGAACGCCATCGGAACCCCACGAACACAATGAGTACTAGTAGACCTTCGAAACACGATGAGTACTAGTACACCCTCGAAGAAGAGACAGACAGGAGAGTCCCTACGAATCGCGGCGGAGGAGCTTATTCGGATGACCGCGAATGTCCTGCCAATTGGAGGGCTGCCGGAAGAGAAGGCCGACGACATGTTCCAGGATATCAAAGAAAAAAATACAACAATATACATACTGCATTCTAAGCGAATATTTCTTCAAAATCGATTGGTCTAGTAAAAAAGATAACGTTTGAAATCAAAAGCAGTCCCGAGAGCCAATACTGGTAGCAGATTCTGCAAAACGATGCTTCAACTCCCACGCGACCCGTTCAAATGTCCCCACGGATCCTAGTATCCCAGGCCTTCCCCACGCGGCCAAACGGGTTTGGAAAAATCGGGCTCGTTACGGGCAGTATAGTATTGCGGAGGTAGATGATCCATCTGGTACCTCAACCTCAACCCCACTGTACATGTTCGCCCGAAAGACCTTACAGACATAATCCTCATGGGCCCCACACTCTCGTAGGTGGCCTGGGCACCTGAGAACCAGGGTAGTGCACACACTGACTAGAAATACTGCTATATTTGAGGTAAAACATTAAGGCTGCATATGCCGGGTGAGCATTTTGCTACTATAGTAAATGTTTTGTTCTTTGTTTTTCATGCCTTCGGTGGTGCACCTTTCCGGGGCCCGCGGGGAAGAGCATCCAGAGGTCAAAGAAATAGTATTTCCAGAGTTGTATGCCGATAAGAAGATGGTGACAATCGATGAGCTGGATCATAAGCGGCCTTAGTAATAAAAATATTACTATTTTTTCGAACTAAGTCGTTTGGGCGTTTGGGACCCCGAAACGTCCAAACGACTTAGTACGAAAAATAGTAATATTAAGGCGTTTGGGCGTTGGGTGGCTCAAATGCCCCAAATTAAATGACTCAACGTTTTATTAATATTATTTATTACTTAGTAATTGGAATGAAATTTGTTTGAACATTATAATTTAGTGTTATTTTAAGTGTTAAAGTTGATTATAAATCATATTTAGTAGATATAAATGTTTAAATTTCATTGAAATATCAATCGAACCAACAAAATTGAATTTTACGAGTTGAGTCGTTTGTGCGTTTGGTATCCACAAGATCCCAAATGCCTCACACATAAAAAAAATTATATTTTCTATTATTAAGGCTTTTTGACATTTCGGTGACCCAAATGCCCCATCGCCACGGATTTTGGGTCATTTGGTCCTATAAACGGTCAAATGCCCCACTGCTTTCTTTTATGTAAAATTAACATTTCAATGTGTATTTACGTCTAAAATTTGAATGATCCGAACTGTTAAATATTCTTGAAATGTGTTTTTGCATGTCGAGTGCGATTTTGAAAGAAAACCAAAACTCGAAAGTGCTCGATCGGAAAAACCACTAAACTCGTTGTTTATCCGATCGAGCACTTTCGAACCTTTTTTTTTCGGAAATTTGCACACGACATGTAAAATCCCATTTCAGGCACATTTAACGGTTTGGATTGTTCAAGTGATTAAATGAGTCATTCTAAGGTTCAAGTGATCGTTCAAGTGATTAAATGGATTGTACAACCTTACATTTAACATTAAGTTTTTGGATTTCTAGTTAACTTAGAACAACTCATTTACATTACAAGTACTATTTTTTAGTGCAATTTGAACAATCCGAACCGTTAAATGTTCTTAAAATATGTTTTTTCAGGTCGGGTAAAAAAATAAAATAAAAAAAAGTTTCGGAAGTGGTCGATCGTAGAAAACAACGAGTTTTGAAGTTTTTCCGATCGAGCATTTCTGGGTATTGGTTTTCTTCCGAAATTGCACTAGACATGCAAAAACACATTTCAAGAACAAGTAACGGTTCAGATCATTCGAATTTCAGAGTAAATACAGATTGAAAGATTACTTTACATAAAAGAGAACAATGGGGCATTTGGCCGTTTGTAAGACCAAACGGCCCATAATCCGTGGCAATGGTGGCATTTGGGTCACCGAAACGACCAAAAGCTTTAATAATAAAAAAATATGAGTTTTTTAGGTGTGAAGTATTTGGGATTTTGTGGATATCATACGCCCAAACGACTCAACCCGTAAAATTTAATTTTGTTGGTTTGATTGATACTCAATGAAATTTATCCATTTATATCTACTAAATATGATTTATAATCAACTTTAACATTTAAAATATCATTAAATCATAATGTTCAAACAAATTTCATTCCAATTATTAACTAATAAATAACATTAAAAAATGTTGAGTCATTTTATTACTAAGGCGTTTGGGCGTTTCGAGGACCCAAACGCCTAAACGACTTAGTACGAAAAATATATTTTGCGAGTTCGGTGGATACTCAAATAAAATTTAACCAATTATAACCTATAAATATGATGCATAATCAAATTTACCTGAAGATGATGCATAATCAAGTTCTTAATAAAAATAAATATGAAGTGTTCAATACAAAATATATTAAAAGTGGTTCTGAAATATTTATTGAGTTTGTTCTTTATGACGAACTTTGTCAATGAATTCATTCAACGAAATATCTCTATCAACTGAAATTTCGGCCCAATGCTTCATATCGTTCATTGACCATTTTCAAGTTACATCTATATACTTCCATTCTCGACCATAATTTAGCAAGACGAATATATTCATGTCCCTGTAAATAGAATTAAACAAAAGAAATAACAAAATTAAATTTTACTCTATTAGGCGTCTGGTCGTTTGGGTCACGTGAACGCCCAAATGCCCCCAAAAAAAATTATGAGCAGAAAGGCGTTTGGGCGTTTGAGACCCAAACGTCCAAACGCCCGACTGCGTAAAAAAGATCTCCGAAGCAATTTTATTTTTTTTCGAAATGAGTTTGAGTTTTTTATCGAGAATTCGATTACAATATTACATTCAACATGCTAAGAAATACTGTAGGATCGAATGCTTACCTTTAAATCGAAATTTTACGGTTGAAAAGTTTCAATTTTGCAATGGTTGAAAAGCTTTTTTATAAGGGTTTTTGAGAGAGAAAAGCGTGGAAGAGAAGAAGAGTGGAGTGGGGGTGGGGGGTTTGCAAATTCTAATTGAGGAATTTGTGTAAATACGAATTCTTTTATTCTTTTTGTTTTAATTAATTAAAGAAAATGTTATTTTTAGAAATAAAATTTAGGTAATGTCATTTTTAAAAATAGTGAATATTGGTATGTCATTTTTAAAATCCCCTCTTCTTCAATCTCCTTAGATATCCTAGATATTCAAAGTTCTCGTTCTTCATCTCTTCATCTCTATTGGCGTTCGTGAACCCTAAAGAAAACCCAAACCGGCTGCTGTTGGTGTTCATCCTTCAAAATCACAGTGGTTTCAAGCAATTCGATTCAAATGAAGATATTTATTTAGGTCCACACCTGGATTCCAGATCTGAAAAGATAGAGAAGCTCTGCCCGCGCACTCCATGGCTCCATCTCTGTCGTCGAAGACCACCGTTCAAGTCGCCCTTCTTTCTTCGGTTTGCTTCTTCCTCTCTACGATATCACTAGTAATTAATCTTCTTCTTTTTTCTCGCTTTTATCTTTTGATGGCTTTTTTTAATCTGTAATGATTTTTATTTATTTTTAAAATTGTTTGTTGCTTCACGCCATTTAATTTTTTGATAATCGTTATGATTTATGAGGGTGTTGAATTTTGATTCACAGTATAGTGTAAATAATATGTTGAAGGTGAATGTGAAAGTGTTGTTTAATTGGGAAGATGTTGTGTTTTCGAATAATGTTGTTTTCTGATTACGCGAAAGTCATTCGATCGATTTGTTTCTTGGTGTAGGTGGATTTGGTCACCAGAGACTGATAAGGCTTGTGAAGATCTATGTTACACGGATTCTCTGGAAACGACCATCGTACCCGTGTTTCATGACACGTCATGAATACAGGTGTTACACTGATTTTTTTCGTTAAATTGTACTATAATAATTTCCACGTACGACCCGACACTCGGATACGTATCTGAACCAGATACTCGTACCCGAGTCCAAGTAATATAAGTGTAGATCTCATATTCAATTTTCTCAAACAACAATACCCTGACCATATGGTTAGCTATGTTGTTTTCGGGTTGCTTTCGGTTTCAGTTCATTGACATTTGTAAGTTGGGTGCTTTTTTAATCAATACTCGGTATAACAATATTCAGTTCATTGGGGAAAAAACCACTGCTACCTGTGGTGTGTTGTAATTGACAGACGAACCAACTTGGATCATTGATCCCCTGGATGGAACTACTAATGTTTTGAACGGGCAAGCATTTAATTTTATTTGTTTTTTCCCCTGTCTTAAAAAAGGTTATCCTTTTATATAAATTGAACTTATGATTGTGGTTGATTGTAGGGTTCTATTCGTATTTTGAATTTTGATCGATCAGGCTCACGATTGGAAGAACCCCAACAATTGGTGTTGTCTACAACCCAATAATGGATGAGGTGGGTTCGGTTTTCGGTTATTGAAATTGATAATGAGTAATGAGTTTCATTAGTATGTACTACATATTGGATTGAGGGATTTTGAATTCATTCATGTCGGCATTTTTTGAATATTTGAAAATTAAAACACATTAAACTTTTCTTCTTCTTGCATGTTATGTAATGTAAAAGAAAAAACATATATACTTATAAATGTTTAGCGCACGTGTGTGTGAATATGCATGTAGTATGTGTTTTTAGGCTACGTTTTTCATATCGAGTAAATAACAAAATTTTGACCTTCGAATATGCATCTTTTCACCGCGGTTAGTGGAAAATGTGCACACCTCAATGGACACCCCATCAAAGGTGAGTCCTTGGTGTAAATAATTTAAGGGTGAATTACAAAACCCACCCTTGAGCTTTGACCTATTTACTGAAAAACAATACTTTCAAATTTCCAAAATGCCCCAAAAGTTTTATTCCGTCTTATATTTAACTAAGACAAACAAATTTCAGAATATGCTTTAATCGTTATACGAATTTTGTCCAAGTTTTTGGTTTGTGCTTTCTGGAATTAAAAAAATTTATGTTCTAAATTTAAGTGTTAAGAAGCTTTATTGAGTTTGGGTAAACGCTGAAATGATAGGCGGGTACAAAGCGTGATAAGTCCACACTGGATGCCACCACAAATAGAATTAACAGCTTAATCTTCAAGGTATGACTCTTAGTTTCTGTCTTTTATCAGCTATGATTCGACATTTTTCCCTTTGGCTTAATTACAAATTTGACCTTGAGGCTTGTCCTTGCATATATGGTTGTGGGCCTGTGGCCAATGTCGTGGACTACACTCCACAAAATATTATTGCATTTTCATAGTGCTTGAGTTTATTGATTTCATTATTAGTTCAGATTCATACTTGGGTTTTACTCCCAAATTTATATCCTTTTCTTCAATTTCTTCACCCCCATATTTTATTTTCGTTTGAGCTTCAGATTCTTCACATATGCTGATTTTGTTATTTGGATTAACACTAGATTATTTTTTTTATTATTATTTGTATGGTTCAATAATAAGTTCGTAAAGTGGGCGATTTTCTGCCGTTTGTTATATATTA
Organism: Euphrasia arctica; assembly: GCA_014843705.1. NCBI lineage: Eukaryota > Viridiplantae > Streptophyta > Magnoliopsida > Lamiales > Orobanchaceae > Euphrasia > Euphrasia arctica. Next base: position 12,573 of record JACOMQ010001593.1, read on the forward strand.
GGATGATTTTTTTATGATTTGTTTTGGGATTTTGGTAGTATGTTTCGCCTTTTTTGATGCTTTTAAATTGTAATTTTTTTCCTGAAAGATTACGAGCAGAGTTTGGAAGTGAATGGGAGGTGATTTGCATGTGTGACGATGCCGGAACTGGGTAGCGGAGCAAGGAGATCAAAACGGCTTGGTGATCTCCAGCCTCCTCAAAAAGAAGAGAACCTTGTGCACCTGATGCTCCGAATAGAACCACCAGAAAAAGAGGAAGGGGGAGATGCTCCGAATAGAACCACCAGAAAAAGAGGGAGGGGGAGAGGAAATGCAACAACAGCTGTAGCAAAAGGGTCTTCTGCAGTAACACCTAACACCTGCTAGGTCTACTGGTGTTGGTCAAGGCAGGGGAGTAGGTTAATAGATTTGGATTTGTTCATTTCGACATTTTGAAATGATAATTGTGGAATTTTGAATATTAAATACAATGGATATTTAATGTTTTTAATATTATATTTGGTGCAATTTTTATAATATTGTCTTTATCGAACAAAATAGATGTATTAACATATATACGACATCAGCTATTGAAAATATCATGATATTTTATGTATATAGTAGAAATCAGTTTTAAAACTGTAAGTGATATTAAAGACTTTTTGGAAATCGATTTTTGAACAAACAACTGATGTTAAAGCGGTACTTTAGATATCGGCTATTTTCCATGAATTTTGTATCGAGTATTGCCAGAGGTGCATACATTAAACAACATCGGTCGGATTTCTACTAACTGATATCTATTAATGATACAGACATCGGGTATCGACCGATATCTATAGTATGCCTACTATAGACATCTCCTGCCTACACATCAGTCGGGAAAATCTACCTCACGAACTAGAGTTGAACGAGAAATACCAAACACTCGACTAACTAAAAATTTGACTAGAGTCCAATGTGTTGTCACGCTAACCTCCACCAATGATCGCCTACACTCAATCACGACACACACGAGAGCTTCACCCCTCGAGGTCCTCCACTCGGCGTGCCGGTATTTCAAGGCTCGACATTACACGTTCAATCGTATGGTCCACTAGTGATATACACGGGGGTTGTTTAACACGAGACCACACAAATCGAGACGTGCAATTATCCAATTAATAGAAATCAAGCAACTTAAGAAATCAACTCGAATTTATTGAGGCATTTCATCAAACACCCTTACTAAGGATTTAGCTAGCCATGATCAAGCACTTAATCAAACAATTTGTAGTCAAACAAGGCATAATCGAGAGGATACGAGGAAATCTCACCACGGAAATCCAATGGATGAAGGAGACGATCGAACCGAGCTTCCAAAATCGAGACCGAGCTTCAACTTGTCACACGAAGAAACTAATCCGATGAAAATGTCGGGCTCGATGAGATGAACAACGTTTGTGAATGAGATTTTATCGAATTCTCGACGTATGAAAAGTAGATCTAGAATTTGTGTTTGATTAAAATGAAGAACAATGGTAGAAATAGAAAACTTGGGTAGGAAGAAAAGGGAGAGAGTTGTGAGAATTGTTTTGTGACTTGAGGTCTACTCTCTCCAAGATACAAACAACTATTTATAGTTTATCCACAAGAGTAACCAAAAATACTAAAAATCCCATAAAACAAGTCAAACATAAGTCAAGACTTTATTCCTTCTCAATTTTGCCTAAGGAAAGTGCTTGTACGTTTGTCGAACCATATCGTCTTCCTCGAACATCCAAACTCAATCTTGACTGTTGATCTTGTAGAGGATGAAGTTAGGAACACACAGTCCGAATTCGGGGCTGATCCGACGGTTCTCGAATCTGCGCAGTGCTGGTCGCCGGCCGCGCTTCTTCGTCTCTCCTTCTCTTCTACAAAAGCTCCATTTTAACGCCTTTTTCACCTACATGCCACAAAACTTGTCTCGATCATACTATTTCATCAAAGTAATACCATAAACTCATAATACGGGAGAATCGAGCACCAGAGAGAGGCATAATAAACCATAAACGACTTGAACTACGCACCAAAAACGAGTCAATCAACCCCCCACACTTACATCTTTGCTCGTCCTCGAGCAAACAAAAGAACACAAAACACAAAAAAACAAGGCAAGATCTCCAAGAAAGAGTTTAGAAGTTCATTCCGGTCATTAATCACGAAAACGTACCACCGAGAAAAGTTCAAACATCACAAAGATCACATCGAACGAATTCATAGAGCAATCGTGCTACCACAACAAACCGAATTTTTTCCTCACAAGGGATGCACTCGTTTCTTTTACCTCTCGAAGAATAGGAACACTCCAAACATGTTGTGCAAGTGAATAGAAACAAAACAAGATGAACTTGCACATGAAGATAAACCGGGCACAAGAAGTATAATCAAGGGAAGATCCCATGTAATAACCAAAATGTGCAAAAGATAACAACCATAAGCACGTGTACAAGGAAGACTCCACTCGTCAAATTTATCAATCTCAAAAATCGGGGATCTCTAATCGATACAAGGTTGTAATGGGGCTAGGTTAAGGGAGATTCGGGCAATATTTGGAAAAGTCGACTCATTGGCCATTGTGGCCCCAACCTTGTCTCTCCTTATCTCCTCACACTCATCATCACTCTCAACTCTCAAATGACACTCAAGGATCAACTTTATATATAATGGAACACTTAACCCATTTTTCCGGTCATCAAGGAACAATGAAAATCAAGTACTCACGCTTTAAGATTAAGATTGATGCTCACTTCAAAACAACTCTCTCTCATATAACATGGATGTTTCTTCATTTTTTTATTTTTTTTAGATTGGAAATAATAGCATGGAGCAATATTTGGGAGTACAAGGGGCTATTCGCACACATAAAAATTGATATATCAAGAAATGGTGGCTAATAGCAACACCTTGAGGCACGTAGCATTCATCACACAATACGGAGTCTTTCTCACACATATATCTTTATACACACACTCTCCAACATCGGGCATATAGGGTAATGAACAAAAAGGCTAAACGTAGTCTCAAAGGGGTTTTCTATGGTGTCCCTCGACGGGCTCGGGGTTATAAAATCTCCTTGAAAAGGTTTGATCCTAAGCTATTAAATCCCTTCATTTCCAAGATCATGATGGTTATGATATAAAGCTTTGAAAACCAAAATACACGTGTTCAATTTACACGCCATGTCTGGTACGCCATCGCCAGCAATGTTACGATTCTGAGGCACTGTGCAATTCCGGCCTCAAGTCGACACCTTACTTTGGTCGTTTTTCACCTGTTTTCACACAAAAACTCGACTATACCGTGCATAAGCTCCGTCACAACAATAATGCATAATTCTTCAATAATCATACACACACACACACACACACACACATATATATATATATATATATATATATATACACACAAGTGAACACAAACATACCAAAAAACAACAATAAAATCGAGCACAATATCGACATTTCAGTGTTCTTGAGCACACGGTTTTTCCTTATATTATCCCTTTGTATTATTTGGAAATGGAAAAGTCCTCATTTTCCTCTCTACATCACTCCCTATTATATACTACTCTTTGCATGTGCATGCATTGCCACCTAATAGCCACCTATTAACCTCTAATTGGTCCACAAAATGCACTAAGTGTTGCATTAAAAACCCATTAGCAATGTTGATCCAGTTGTTGTAGCTTCCCCGGGAAAGCACCGCCTACTGCCTGATAACTTCTCTGACACTTCTCATGGTCTTGCCCCGGGCAATCTTTCTGGGGCAAATTCTGGAATTCTATATTTTCTTATTTTGATCTCCCAATTTTGTGATGATCTTCTGTTGACTTTTTCCTTCGTTTTACTTGGTTTTTGGTTGACTCTTTCTTTGATGATGTGACTCCAATATTCTGAACTCGGGTCAGTGTTGGATTTTTATGGTACAACTCCTGAAAACATAATAAACCGATAAGTACGAAGATTAGTAACTTCTATTACAACAAAAAAATAGAAAATATAAATTTTAGTGATTGAAATTCGCAGCATGCATGTGATGTGTACTGTTGTTAAAATGATTATACTCCTATAATGTAAATGTTAAATTGAGCACTTCATTTTTAACTGCTTCATGAGTAGTGCCCACTCCCATGAAAATTGAGTCATATGTATATTTTATTAAAAATGAAATGAAAAAATGTAAATAAAAAAAACAATGAAATGTAAATACGTATTTCAATCTTTATAAGAGTGGGCACTACACAACTAGCTAAGAATCAACCAAATTGACGTGCACCAAATAAAATACTCACTGCATGTTTATTCATCATGTCAATTGTCAATGTCACATTTATGTTCAATGCTTAATAAGGTGGGGAATATTTTTTATTATAATATTTATGTTTACATTAGAAAAAATGTGTACTCGCACGAGCGAAAAAATTATATACAAAGAGGAAATTTATATAGTTTGACAATAAATAATAACTAAACATATCATTGAGCTTTTCCCAAACATGCCACGTATTACCCACATGATTCTACGAAGTGATTGAGCTTTTCTCAAACATGTCACGTATTACCCATATCATTGAGCTTTTCCCAAACATGTCACTTAAATTTATGAGATTTATTTAATTATTGTTAGATCTTAAGATTAATAATAGGAATAATAAATATTTTTTAAAATAAAACATTATTCAAAACTTAAAAATATTTAAAAAATATTTCAAATCATTGGACTATTACATATTGTAATACATTTTTTTAAAATATAAATTTTTCGGTTATACCTCCTTCATTGAATCAAAACACTGAGTTTAAAGTATTTTAAATAATTAAAATATTATTAATTTAAGATATTTTAAAATATTAAAAAATAGTTTAGATAACTTAACATTATTTGGATGTACCCTAATTAATAAAATGTACTTATTTCAATTCACTTAAAAATATTTTGAGATACTTTATAAATTTTAGAAAGTAATTTAAATAATTTAAAGACACAATTGAATGATTAAAATAATTTAAAAATATATTTAAATTACATTTAAAATATATTTATAATGTATATTAAATCACATAAAAACTATTTTTAAAATACTTTACAAAATTTAACAATTATTTCAAATCAATTAAAATTATGTTCCTCTCCTCCTCTACTTTTCTATGAGTATAAATATAAATGAGTATAAATACACTTGGTAATATAGTTTTAGTAATATATAAATGAGTTATTTTGGAAAAATGTTACGTTAATATACTACCTCCGCCCGAAAATAATAATTTTCATTCAATAATTTGTAAAGAAAGTGTAACCATTAATCTAAGACAAAAAAATTAAGTATATAAATTTTATACCTTATAAAATAAAAAATTTAATATTTCATTTTAATTAATTTTTATGGTAGTACCTTCCATTTTATTATAATAAAAAAATATTATTAAAAAGTTAATTACTATTTTATCTGTATATTTAATTTATATTAATATTTATTACTATAAGGTTAATTTTGGTAAATTATCCTTTATTTATAATTAAAGAAACTTGAATTATTTAAAATTCTAATTTAATTTAAGAATTTTTTTTATATTTTAAATCTCTCTATATAAATTGTATTTTGATTATAACTGAAACACTTTTACATCTTGCGTACATGATACACACGCTCTACCAGTGAGGCAGTGACACGATGCATAAAAAAATAATGTTTGAAGATCGATTTTGCAAAAAAAAGAAAAAATACTCCCTATAAGATTATTAAAAAAGAGGAGGAGCTAGTGCCCCATCTCCCTCTATATATAAGCTTGCCTTGTGTGTCTATTGTCTCTGGATATCTAGACCACATCACCACTTCCAATCAATATTAAAAAAAAAAAAAAAAATGGGTTTAACCACCACTTGTTTCTCTTTCTCTGTCTCTCTGTTTTTACACCTCTTCTTCCTCCTCCTTCTCCTAATAAGCACTCACCCGGTTATGTGTTTCGTGGAGAAACAGATATTTCTACTTGCCGGACAAAGTAATATGGCTGGCCAGGGAGGGGTCGTGCATAGGGTGTGGGACGGTTATGTCCCAGCGGAGTCTTCTCCGAGGCCCGACATTTTCCGGCTCAACAAGGCCCGTGTTTGGGAGGAAGCCACCGAGCCTCTCCATCGAGACGTGGACACTTGGAATAATAACGTCGATGGAATCGGGCCCGGAATGCCCTTCTCGACTACGCTTCTGAAAAACGACCCTTTGTTCGGAGTCATCGGGTTAGTGCCGGCTGCTCTCTCGGGAAGCAGCATAATGCAGTGGCAACGCAACAGCTTCGACTACCGGAACCTTCTGAAGCGGGCGAATGTGGCCATGGGCGAAGGTGGTGTTATCAGAGGAATGTTGTGGTATCAAGGGGAGAGTGATACGGGAACGCATGAAGATGCTGTCGCGTACAAGCCTCGACTTGAACAGGTTTTCAACGACTTCAGATCCGATCTGCAGCTGCCCTTTCTTCCTATAATCCAGGTAAAAACAAGAGACGAACGTGTGAATTTGGTTGATTAATCCAGGTAAAATCTTGTGTTCTCGATCTCCATTGTGCAGGTAGCATTGGCAACCGGACACAACACAACGAACATGGATATTGTTCGTAAGGTGCAGCTCGAACTTGACATGCCGTATGTCAAATGTGTCGATGCCATCGGCCTCGAGGTGAAACCAGAGGACCCCATACATTTGACAACTAATGCTCAGGTGAAGCTTGGGCAGATGCTAGCGGAAGCCTTCTTGGAAGGAACTTAATTTGTTTTTTTTTATATAATTAATAATAATAATAATAATAAGAATAAGAATTTTTTGTGTAGTTTTGTGTTTTTTCTATATATTATGTAAAACGTGTTGTTGAATAATGTAAATAAATGGAGTTTTGTGTGTTTTTGTTAGCTTTATTATACTATGTATTTGAAAATTATAGAATGGATATATATTGCAGTGATGTTTGGTGCAGCAATAGATTTGTCTTAGAAATATTGAAGCTAGGTCCAGAGATGTGGTGGTATCAAGATCTATCTATGACGATTGTGTTGGTATATATGTGTAATTGACTTCTCGTATTCTTCAAAAGATTTCAAAGGTTGATGTCGTGAAAATGTCATTTGCCCACGGGCCACTAGAAATAGTAATTGTAGTAATTTGTAGTATGCTTTTGCCATTTTGATGTGGATATATATAATCTATCTTTTGCTTTTCTCGTTTTTGAGAATGCCTTAGCTGCTGAATAAAAATATATAGCTAACTTCAATTATCATGACGGAAGATTGCATCCCATGATACGGTGCCAAACATTCGTCAATCCTTTTTGCTAAGAGTTTACTTTGTTTGTTCAAATGCGATTATACATTAACATCATTTACACAGTTGTTAGTTTTAGTAAAGTGATTCCACGGGCGCTGAGATAGTAGTTGATCTCAATGCTAACGTTATCCCCTGCTACATGTCTTGAATCCGGAATTGTATTTTGAAAATCAATAATATCTATCTTCATTTAAATTATTTCTCTCCCAAATAATATAAGGAATGAAACTGCTTGTGTATGTACGTAGGTGGCCTCAAATATCCATAATATTAATATTCATAATTTGTTTTCTTTGTATTCAATTACTATTTTACACTTTATTCAATTTATTAATTAATTTAAACCAAAAAGAGCTTAATTATAACTTTTATGCATCAACTTTTTTGTTTCTTTTCTTGGTTACTAAATACTTGTATTTAAATTTATTAATGACTAGCACTTCAAAGTTAATTAAGCAATTAATACCGTCTAAAATTAAATACGATAATAAATATAAATATTAATCAAATTATTTAAGGTAATATATGTGAAAAAAATACTCCATATTACATTTGCACATCTATGACAATTGAAAAAAATACTCCTTATTTATAAAAAATATTGATATACATAATTAAATATATATATTGGAATTAATTTATTATTGAGCAAAAACTTTTCAAATATAAATTTTATATTTTTGATACTACACATATACAATTTTTATATTTTTGCCTTTTTATTAGTTCCTTAAATAGTATACATTGATGTGTAATAAGATATATACAAATTTGAAAATATAATAATTTTGTATATAAATGTGACGCCCCATCAAATTCAAAGACTTAAAAAGATTGAATATGCTACTCATACCAACAGATGCATCTTCTTTTCTGGGCATCCTCCTATAAGAACTCCAAAGTTAAGCGTGCTGGCTCTGGAGTAATTCTAGGATGGGTGACCCCCTGGGAAGTTTCCGGGTGCAGTGCACACGAGTGAGGACAAATTCTAGGATGGGTGACCCCCTGGGAAGTTTCCGGGTGCAGTGCACACGAGTGAGGACAAAGTGCGCTGGAAAAAACAAGTGTTGGTACAGTGGGGCCACGAGTGAGGACAAAGTGCGCTGGAAAAAACAAGTGTTGGTACAGTGGGGCCAAGATATCACTCCCGACAACAGTCATTGGCCGCAACGGGCCGGGGCGTTACAATAAAACTTGAACAAATTTAGCAAAAAGATATACGAAATATTATTGAATAAAGTATATATATATATATATATATCTATATCGTATATGAAAATATGTTATTTCTAAGGTTGAGCCACGTCTATCCTTATGAGTGAGGACAAAGTGCGCTGGAAAAAACAAGTGTTGGTACAGTGGGGCCAAGATATCACTCCCAACAACAGTCATTGGTAACCGAGCCACCGAGCCGGCCCACTAGAGTCGGGCTTCGACCCCGCAACGGGCCGGGACGTTACAATAAAACTTGAACAAATTTAGCAAAAAGATATACGAAATATTATTTATATTATATAAGAATAATTAAAATTCTTTTATAATTTAATAATTAAATATGACTATTCTTATCAAAAGAATAAAGTATATATATATCTATATCGTATATGAAAATAGGTTATTTCTAAGGTTGAGCCACGTCTATCCTTATTTCTGTTGCCACGCACCCTCAATGTACGTCTATATGACTAAATAATAGTATTCCATATGTAATTTGTATGTATTTCATAAGTAAATTAGCCTAATTAAATAAAGGAAAAACTTTTGTTAATATCTGTACTTAAGATCACCGCATGAAGGCACGTGTTTAGTCCGCCTGCATACCCATAGATGAGACTGCATATTTGTTTACCGCAAAAATAAAATAAAATCCGGGCTCGTCTTTCTCTTCAAAAATTAGAAATTATCTTCTGCAGAAGCTTCAATATGGAAATTGGGTATTATGTAAGTAAATTACCTAATTAATTAATATATAGCTGTAAGTATATGCTCTTATATTTGTGCATTATCAGTAAAAGAAAACCTAAATACATATTTGCTCGTACTCCTCTGGAAGCTCGTGATAATCGCAGAAATTTCTGGCCTGACCGACGAACCCGACTCTTATAAAATCCGGCAGCGCATCGTATATAGACTCCTCACCAAGGTCCGACCCTATTTTTTTCCTTAATTTTTTTTATTCAATCACGTCCAAACTCGCGATTTTGTGTAATTGGTATAATTCTTGGTATAAAAAAAAGGGTTGGTTGTTTGGAGTACTGTTTTTGGTATATTGACTTTCGGCGTTCTGAGACCTATTGATTTTAATCGAGAGTACACAATTTGTGTGATTGGTATCATTCTTGGTATATTCAGACTCTCTATGTCTCGAGCCTCCTTGAGCAATTTAATTAGCCATATATTCAGTTCAGTTGGTGTTCACGATTTTGCATTTTAATTTAGGTCAGCCGCTCGCACGAGCCCTGCAGCCCTTGAGCCATTGCCCCACACCGCCTGCTCTAACGAGCCTCCGCCTCCTATGTTCACCTTTGGCGGCCGCCAAGGTAAGTTCAACTAACTTATTTTAATGTTTTTTAGTTTGTCATTTTAATTATATTTGTGTTGCTGTGTGTGTTGATGTGTGTTTATGTGGGTGTGTGTGTTTGATTTGGTTCCCTTTCTTTGTATTTGTGTTGATGTGTGTGTCTTTGAATTGGTTTCCTTTCTTTGTATATCTGTTGCCGTGTGTGTAGACGTGAGGTAGTAATTAAATTAAATATGAAATAGCCCTACCTATATTCGTGGTCGTAGAAATTAATGAATGAATTATCGGTGAGTCTCATGACTATTTCAGAGGTATGGGGAATATTTCAAGTGTGATTATTTTCAGGTGGGAATCTATATGCCGTTGTACGACATTTTTCGGAACTACTGTAGTTAATATTTATCAACAAATATTAATTGGAATTTAAAATCTAAGCTTCTTATCTGGTCCCAGTTTAAATATAATATTAGTTTTGGAATGTAATGCTCCAAGCATCACACAGTAACCCTTGATCGCTGGATCCTTTGCGCGCTCGATAGCACGTGTCACTTGTTATCTTATTGAGCGTATACAAGTATTTTTTCACTTGAAATTGATGGTTGCGTTTGTTTAGGTCTCTATTCTTTTGACCCTTTGTTTTCGTCGGACTTTTTCCTACAAAATCTAATATTTGGACTTCTTACCAAGAATTTGATGATATTATTTATTGTCATAGGCATTCTAACACAGCCAGGGTGGTGCACTGAAAACTTTGATAGGTGCCATATCTCCCGTACGTCATGGGATCTAATAATATTCATCGAGCTTGTATGTTTCCTATGAAATAATCTTTTTTCCCTGACCAGATGTTTTATATTCACCTTTCTTTATGGTGTTTTTCTGTTTTTGGAGTTGCACCAGGTCAAAACTACCGTATGTTATGGACCGGGCTCGGAGCACAAGTTGCACGCAATGTTCCTTTTTCTGCAGTTTGATGGTCATCTTTGGAGCCAGTAATCGTCTTTCACCACACTATCTATTTTGGAATACTATTATATTATAATTTACAGTTATGTTTTTTTTTGTGTGCAGCTTAGAAGAAGGATTCTTAGACGGGTAGGAGATGAGGCGAGTGCGTCGAGTATTCTAGGCACAAATTTTTGTGCTGCTTTTGTGGCCGGGAAGCCTTGCTGCTACTGCCACCTGTCCTCTGGATGTTGCAAGAATGCGGCGGCAGATAAAGGTTTTTCTTTTATACTTTTAAATTATGAGTGATCATTTAAAGACACATGTTCGAGTCGACACATTTGCTCTTGATAATTTCTGACGTATTCATGTTTGTTCATTCTTTTTCTTGATAATAAAGATCTATATTTTCAATTTTCAGAATACCACACACGAGCATTGACGATGAGCACGAGACAGACATTGGTTTAGATACAGAGGTATCTGTGTTTGGTTTATTATATTTTTGTATGATCGCACAAACAATGAAAAAAAGCTTTTCACATTAGTTGTGTGCAATCTCTTTTATAAAGGCTAACTTACTCTCCTGTGCTTGTGAACCAGAGACGGGGGTATTAGTTGAACCCGTTTTCGTGTGTTTTACTCGTGAAGATTTTATTTTATTTTCGTTTGGCGTTTTGTCTTAATGCCTTGTCTTAATGTCTGATGTTATTTATGTTTTAATGTGTATAATAAGGTTTTGTGATTTACGTTTATTGGAACAATTTTGCTTTGTTTTTAGGCCTCCCCCATTTGTTCTCAGTATGCTCAAAGCTGCTTGCCCTTACTACTTCTTGTGTAAAACATGAACTGGGCCCGTCTTGCGATGCAAGACGGTGTAAAATCTAATATATATATATATATATATATATATATATATATATATATATAACGGAATGAAGGACACTAGTTTTATATAAACATTCAAATATATATATATATATATAACGGAATGAAGGACACTAGTTTTACCCCATCTACTTTTTAAACTTTACTAACAATTTTCTAAAATTCCGTTTCTACAAAAGTATGACATCTATTAATGGCCGGAGGGAGTATATAATAAAATATTTGTAAATATTTATGTTTATATTCATAAGTTTGAAAAAAACAATTTAGATGATTTGTCAATATTTTATTGAATTCGGATTGTTAAAAAATTCACAATGTTATAGACTCAATATAACTATATATAAATTATTCTAAAAAAAGAAAAAATACAAATTATTTCTTTATTGCAACATAAAAAATTTAAAATAATTAATAAAATATAATAATCTTTTATATATATATATATATATATAATTTATTTTTTACTCAAGTGTATAAGTTGATTATAATAACTTAATAGTAATATATGTTGTTTTGGGCTATTATTAATAATAATAATAACTAAATAATATAAAAAAATATTTTTTTAACTAAGTTGTTCGGAATGTATCCCTTATAATATTATTAATAGAAATACAATACTGAAAAATATATTTTAAAATTATTTTTCAATAATAATTTTTTATATTTTTATTGTTCTAATCATATAACTCTTTCAATATTTATATAAATGGAATGATTATATATTTATATAGTTAATAAAATTATTTTTTTGAATAATTATTTTGATTGTGTTTTTATTATATGGCTACTCAATTTCTTAATATTTTTATTGATCTTTTAAAATATATAATGTGGATTTATATATAAAATAGTGAATTTATTATTTAATTAATAAAATTGAATTGGTAAATAATTGTATTTTCAATATATGATTTGTATTGATCATAATTATTATAATCAATTATGGAATGTGAATCAACATAAAATCTATAAAATTTAGTATTATTATTTTATAAATAAATTAGTTTTAATATTGTAAATAATTAAATTGAAAAATAAATAAATAGAGTAGTCGAATATTAACAACTTTTTATATATCCGAATATTTGAAAAACTTAAAGATTAATTTACATTTTCGAAAATACATATTAGAAAGTCAACTAATGCTTATCTCTAATCTAAATATTTAGTCAATCAATTAATTAAAAAAACAATATATATGGAAAATTAATTGATTATCAATATATTTAAAAATAATTTAGAATGTTTACTATAATTAAAGAACATTTGATTAGAAATAATATTGATTTTATTAATGTACTAAAATTAAAGATCCAATTTAATTTATAAAATAATTCTTGAATGATACTATAATGCTACTATAATTGTGGTATAATTAATATTATACAAAAAATTGAATAATTGCTATTTTTTATTTATGTATTCGACTATATATCTTCCATCTCACTATGTTTATTAATTTATTTTTATTTTTATAAATAAAAGTAATTTAATAAAATTAAATTGTTTAATATTTTTTTTATTTAAAATATCTTATTTCTCAATTTGTTTTAATAAGTTTTATAAATATACAAAATATTAAAAAAAAATTGTAGTGTTTTTCAATAATAATTATCACTGTTTTGATTGGAATGTTTACTAAACATATAATATGTATGAATCTTTACATTAACATTATACTATCGAATAATTATATTCACTATATCAATTTTCAATTATACTGTGTGATTAATTTATTTATATTTATAATTATTTTGAAAATAAAAAACTATGCCTTAAGTGTTTTCTAATTATAAATTTTAACGTTTTTTTATTGTAAATTTGAATTATATAACCTGTTTGAATAGTTGATGGTGAATAGTTGTATGATTAATATCATTAAATTAAATTAAATTTGTGAATAGTTATTTTATTTGTGTTTTAATTAATTATATTTTAAATTTTTTATCAATTTTTTGTAAAAAATTAATATTTAACAAAATCATGTTGTTCAATATAAACAAAATTATGTATTGAAAAAATGCATGATCTATATAAAATGATTTAATTATTAATCGAAAATTAAATAATTTAGTACAATTATGTAACAAAACGAATAGAGATCTTTTACCTTCTAGAAATCGAGAGTCTCAGTATCGGAAGGAAGGAAGATAGCAAAAAGTGAATGTCCTCTGATATGATATCCTTTTGGAGTGATTTTACTAAGCCCCAAACTAACTTGTTGAATACGCCGAGTATTCATAGATACAAACTTGCGCCAAATTAAGAAATAGAAAATAAAGAATCTCTTACCCAAACAAAAATAAATAAATAAATGGATACTTGAAAATATTTTTACCGTAGATGTGCATATGTGATAAACAAAAATAAGTAAGATCTGAAAATAGTCAGAACCTGCAAAACCAATTATTTATCATATCTTGACTATAAATTTTAATTGTCGAATACCAATATCGTTGGCATTATGAAATTTCTAATCACTATCTTGTGATTGAAATTTCAAACATGGACTAACGGCATAAGTTGAAGGTGAGAGTAAAGCTGAATGACTCCTGCTTCCATGCCCATGGTTGTGATGTCTATTAATCGAACTTGAGATATAGTTAGACATCAGAAAAAAATAGTAGTAATTGGAACTAAAGTTTATGATACGACAACCCACTTTATTACCTTTGGATGTAGAAGATCCACCTAATGCAGTATAAATAGTTAATATGTTACTTTTGTACAAAAATAAATGGAAAAAACACCGAGGTATCACACCGAAGCCTACTACATAATCCGACGGTATAATCGATATATCGTAACAACATAATTAATTTACTTATCTCTCATTCTTAATTTATTTTAATAATTTACTTATATTAATAATGATAAATAAATATAAAAAGAAATATTGAAAGTATATATATATTTTTAATAAAGAAATATTTTATTTTATTTTAGTTTAATATGATTGATTTAAATGAGAGAAAAAATATAAATTTAATAGTAGATAAAAAAGTATGAATTTTATATATTAGTTTATTTTATTAATATTTTTCAATTGGATATCAATTTTTTTTATATTTGTATAGTAAATAAAAAAAGTATAAAGTGTATAACTTACTATAAATTTTTGTTATTCAATTATTTGTATTAATAATTATAAGAAAAAAATTGAAAGTGTATGAAAAAATTAAGAAAATAACATTACAAAACAAAAATCAATAGGAAGGAAATCATTAATAAAATATATTATAACTAAAACATTAATAGAACAAAAAAATATAAATTGGTATATAATAATTTAGTAAGATTTGAACAATTGATTTCGCAATTATAGTAATAATGTTCTGAATTATTGATATTTTTTTATTTCGTAATTCAAATATTTTCCATCTCACTTTATTTTATTAATTTATTTTTATTTTTAAAAATAAAAAATAAAATAAAATAAAAGATGATTGAAAGTTTTTTTGAATAATAATTTACAATAATTTAATTAGTCTTTTTAATAGGAAATTGTCGACGTTGAAAGCGAAATGAAAATCTTGAATCAGAGGGAGAAATGATCCGTTGTTTTGGACTTATCAGTTTCAGTTCAGACCTATTACGTTCAATTCAGCTCAGTTTAAATTTATTAAGTTAAGTTAATTCAGTTCAGTTCAAATTCATTACAAATTTAGGTATGATATTAATAGATTTAACAACTATAAAAATTAGAAAATAACATTAGTGGGATTTCAATTAATTATATTTTAATTTATTTAAGTTCAGTTTAAATTCATTAAGTTAAGTTAGTGAGTTCAAATTCATTAAAATCTTAGGTATGATGTTAATAGATTTAACAAAAATAAAAATTACTAAAAAAGAAAACAACATTTGTAAGATTTCAATTAATTATATTTTAATTTATTTATTTATTAATTTATTTGTAAAAAAATACTATTAAACAAAATCACGATGTTAAATTTAAACAAAATCAATTCTCAACTTTTATTTTTTCTAATACTATTCAATTATATCAATTTCTATAATATTGGGTATCATTAAAATATTGGAGCATATAGAGAAAAAAATAGAATGATTTTTAAATTTACAAAAAACTTTCATAGTTTAACTTTCTACTAAAAAGGGCATTTAATTTATTGCATTAATATAATTAAATACCTAGATATTAAAACTAATCACATTTTAGGTAATCTATTCAAAATTGATATTACATTTTTTGTTGGAGTGGTGTACTTAATGTCTAGATTTAAGTAACGGAAACTCACGATCCATTGCCACTAATCTATTTAATTAAATAAACAATTATTTGCGTTTAATTATTTATAATTAAATATATGCAAATTATAGTCCTGGAT
>JACOMQ010001594.1:0-28593 GCA_014843705.1 Euphrasia arctica
ATAAGGGGTGGGGCAATTGTTGGGCGTGACGCAATAGGACCACTGTTGTCTTTTTAAAGCACCCTATAACTGCTGACAAACCGCTGGTAGAAATCCTTAGTGCCTATGACCGGTAGTATGCCCAGATAACCATGAGAGATGTTGTATGCCCAGATACTGATTTTCCTCAACTTTGTTTAGTTTAGTCGTAGTTAGTTGAGTCGAGTTGTTCATGAGAGAACCGCTGTGCCCACAGCAAATCAAAACAAAACTTTTTAAATCGTGACAACCCTTTGGGCAAGCCGAGATCACCTACTGCAATTGCCTCCTCGTGGGACCGACCCCACGTACTTACCACTATCTACCTTGTAGTGTTAGGTGTTGGCAGAATTATAAATTTATTTTGACAGCGCGTTTGCTCAAACGACAAGCATTCGCGCTCGTCACTCACATCAATGTGTTTTGAACTCTCATGAAACACTTGGTGTTTAACCAAATGTAGAGCATTTTGGCTATCACAGTTGACAGCAATAGTGTCTTGTTCAACTCCAAGTTCATTGAGAATTCCCCTTAACCATATGGCTTCCTTTATTGCCTCTGTCATAGCCATATACTCACTCTTAGTTGTGCTCAAAGCAACAACACCCTGATGAGTGGCTTTCCAGACAACTGCAGAACCAAACAGGGTGAACACATATCCAGTGATGGATTTCCTGGTATCCACATTGCTCCCAAAATCAGAGTCTACAAATCCAACCAAAGCATCTCCACTGAGATCACTTCTCTGGAACAACAACCCATGATTCAGAGTACCTTTAATATACCTGAGCAACCACCTGACTGCATCCCAGTGCATCCTTCCAAGATTTGACATAAATCTGGAAACAGTGCTCATAGCATATGCCAGATCAGGCCTGCTACACACCATGGCATACATAACACTCCCAACTGCAGAAGCATAGGGAACAGTGCTCATGGACTTTATCTCAGACTGTGTAGATGGACACTGATCAACTAAGAGTTTGATATGTTGAGCAAGGGGAGTTAATGAGACTTTAGACTCTTTCATATGGAATCTTTTCAGAACCTTTTCCAGATAGGGTGTTTGAGATAAACTCAATGTCCCAGAGGCTCTATTTCTCCTGATATCCATTCCCAGAATCCTTCTAGCTTCACCTAGATCCTTCATTTCAAATTCAGCTCTTAACAGCTTCTTGAGAAACTCCACCTCAAACTTTGAGCTATTAGCAATCAGCATATCATCAACATAGAGTAGCAAGTAGGTAATCACCTTCTCAGATTTCATTTTCAAGTAGACACAACAGTCATACTTGCATCTAACAAAACCAATATGCAGCATATAAGTGTCAAACCTCCTGTACCACTGTTTAGGGCTCTGCTTTAAACCATACAATGATTTTCTCAACAGACACACCCTGTTCTCACTGTGAGCACCCTCGACTCCTTCAGGGATTTTCATGAATATTTGCTCCTCAAGTTCTCCATGTAGAAATGCTGTTTTGACATCCATCTGCTGCAACTCCAAATCCTTTTGAGCTACTATGGACAACAGAATCCTGATAGTGCAATGCTTAACCACAGGTGAGAAAATCTCATTGAAATCAACACCTTCTTTCTGAGTGAAGCCCTTTGCAACTAGTCTGGCTTTATATCTCACATCTCTACCCTCTGAACCTTCAAGCTTCTTTTTGAATATCCATTTACATCCAACAACCCTTTGAGAGGAAGGCTTCTTGACAATGATCCAAGTTTGGTTCCTTTCCAGTGACTGCAATTCCTCTTGCATAGCCAACAACCATTTCTCCTTCTCAGAACATGAAATGGCCTCCAAATATGAGTTTGGCTCACTGGAATCCACATCTTCAACTACAGTAAGTGCATATGATATCACATCTGCATGTGCATATCTCTGAGGTGGCTGTATCACCCTCCTTGTCCTATCTCTTGCCAGTTGATAATCATTAGAGCTTTCCTGAATTTCAGAAGTATCATTATCATCCTCAATCTCATCTTCAACTCCACCTTCTTCCTGTTGAGAGGCAATCTCCCTGCCCTCAAGCTCCACCTCAAACAACTCAGTGTCCTTCAAGCTTTTCTCAGAAAGCATGGGCATAGTGAGCTCATCAAATGTGACATCTCTACTGATGAAACACTTGTACTGTCCAGGCTCAATGCACCACAATTTGTACCCCTTCACACCCTTTAGATATCCCAGATACACACACCTCAGTGCCCTTGCCTCCAGTTTATCACCCTTTGTGTGAGCATAGCACAAACTTCCAAACACCCTCAAATGCTCAAGTTCTGGAACTCTCCCAGTCCAAACTTCTTGAGGTGTTTTCATACATAGAGCAGCAGGAGGACTTCTATTAATGAGATAAGCTGCAGAATTCACAGCTTCACCCCAAAATGACTTGTGAAGTCCAGAACTCAATAACATGCATCTGACTCTATCCAATAGAGTTCTATTCATTCTCTCTGCAACTCCATTTTGCTGTGGAGTAGAGGCAAATGTCCTGTGCCTAACAATGCCCTTGCTTTTACACAAGTCATTGAACTCATCAGAGAGAAATTCCAGACCATTATCAGTTCTCAAATGCTTCAACTCCCTACCTGACTGCTTCTCTACTTCAATCAACCATTCTTTAAACTTCTCAAATGCCTCAGACTTGGCTTTAAGAACAATGACCCAAACTTTCCTGCTGAAGTCATCAATGATTGACATGAAGAACCTTCCACCACTCTTGGTAATAGTTCTTGCAGGCCCCCAGAGATCATAGTGTACATAATCAAGTACACCCTTAGTGGTATGCCTACCAGTGCCAAAAGAAGCCCTCACTGCTTTTCCCAGTGCACAAGTCTCAAAGAATCTCAACTTTGTGAACTTGTCTTTAGCCAATAAATCTTGCTTATAGAGCTCATTCAACCCTTTTGCACCTAGGTGACCCAATCTCTGATGCCACAATTCAACCTTCTCTACCTCAGAAACCTGTGATGATTCACCAACCACAGTGTGACCTTTTAGGTAGTATAGGTCATTCCTTTTAACTCCTTCAAGGACAACTACCTCACCCCTTTTAACCTGCAGACAACCACCCTTTGAGCTGAAACCGAATCTCATACTATCCATCATCCCAAGTGAAATGAGATTTCTCTTCAACTCTGGTATAAATCTGACTTTGGTGAGAAGTTTAACTGAACCATCATGAAGCTTCAACCTCACTGATCCAATCCCTTGAACCCTGCAGGTAACATTATTCCCCAACACAACACAGCCACCATCCACTTCTTGAAATTGCTCAAACCAGTGTCTCTTTGGACTCATATGGAAGGTACAACCAAAGTCAAGTATCCACTCACTCTCCTTTCCATTTACTGACACATTGAGAACCTCTGCATCTTCACAGCTATCATCAGCCAATGTAACATCAGCCTGCTGTTGAGGAGTTT
Source organism: Euphrasia arctica (assembly GCA_014843705.1). Taxonomy (NCBI): domain Eukaryota; kingdom Viridiplantae; phylum Streptophyta; class Magnoliopsida; order Lamiales; family Orobanchaceae; genus Euphrasia; species Euphrasia arctica. Next base: position 3,451 of record JACOMQ010001594.1, read on the forward strand.
GGTTTTCTTGCTGTTTCTTCCAAGCATAGCAATTCTTCTTTAAGTGGTCAGTCTTCTTGCTGTGGTAACACTTCCTACTTTCTCCAGAAGTAGAAGCTCCACCTCCACTGCTATTAGACTTTGTTTGTGACTGCTTCTTCTTGTGTGGTTTCTTCCCTGCAGTAAATAAACCCTCAGAAACAGTGGCATGAGGATCCTTTCTAGATGACTCCTTATGTAACTCCTTTGTTCTCAAGGCTATCTGAACCTCATCAAGTGTCAGAGCATGTTCCCTTCCATAAATCATGGCATCTCTGAACTGATCAAAGGAAGAAGGCAGAGAACTTAACAGCAAGAGAGCTTGATCTTCATCATCAAGCTTCTTATCTATATTCTCTAAATCATCAAGGATCTTTACAAACTCATCCATCTGATCTAACACTAGTTTATCACTTTGCATTTTAAATGAGTAGAGCTTTTGTTTCATGTACAATCTGTTAGCCAGGGATTTTATCATATATAGAGATTCAAGTTTCTTCCATAAACCATAGGCAGTAACCTCTCTACATACCTCCCTCAATACCTTATCACCAAGACTCAGAATAATAACACTGTGTGCCTTCATGGAGATTTCTTCAAAATCCTCCTCTGAACCAGCCACAGACTCTAAATCTACAGGTGACTTCTCCTTCCTCCTAGCCTCAGCTTCTGGATCTGGTGGTGAAAGTGCAGAAATCAACCCTTGTTGAACAAGCACAGCCCTCACCTTGATCCTCCATAAACTGAAATCATTTTTCCCATTGAATTTCTCCACCTCGAATTTGGCAGATCCAGTCTTCATCTCCAGTGATTCTCCTTCCCACAGACGGCGCCAATTGTTGAGGGAACAGACCAGATCAAACAGAAACAAACGCGAGTTCTATCGACACGGAATCCTCACAATGACACTGAATCACTGGACCGAACACTACAATCACACACACGTCGAAAACTTTCAATACTGACCGCGCCGAAATATTGTATTGGGTATATCGAACTCAAACACGAAGAGAAACAAACACACAACAAACGATTTTTACGTGCTTCGATCACCAGAAGATGATCTACGTGCACGGTGGAGGGGATGGGTGTTCTGGTATTATATGATGCTCAAAAACAATTGTACAAAGCTCTCTCTAGCTCAATGCTTGCATATCAATCACAAACACGAGTGATTATATGCTAAAACTGAAATGTACAAAATCGATGAACACATCCTGGCCATCGAGCCGTAACAACCTCGCAAATCTTGAACGTGCGATGATGCGTAGCAATTCCATGTGCGTTTCCTAGATGAGCTGGCAAGGATCATGTAGCTTCAAGAATCATCCAAAATGGTGAAGAATCAGCTGAGAAATTGTCCGCCCTAGACCGCTGCACCCGCAGCCATTTCAGCATCAAAACGACACCGTTTCGATCTTGCGGGAATTTCAAATCCTGGGCAAAATTACCAATTTGCCCCTGAAGTGCATTTTATCGATTTTGCGTCCGGAGATGATTTTTCGTGTACATTTTAACAAATCTCCATCTTACACAACAAACCAACTCCCAACAATCTCCATGACATAAAGCATCCTGAATAAACACTGATTACACCATAAAAGCACTGATCAGGCTTCAGTTCAAGAACTGACCTGAACCAGAATTCAGAACAGACTTCAAATCCAAATCTTGCTCTCCACAGCTGGATTTAGAATCTATAATCAGTCCCATAATGATCCTTGTACCCTTATCTTCAAATCCATACCAAGATCTCACCCTATAATCAACCACCACTCCAGAAATACCCAAATGCGACTAAATGACTCAAAAACTGATCTAGTTGAAAAACTCATGTACTCAACTTCTTTAATTATGAACCAAAAAACATCAAACCACCTACACTAGGTTTGTACACTGAAATGTGACTCCACTGCACATTTCATTCACCACAAAACCATCCTCCAACACAGAATCACCACCATGGTAATTCCAAAACAGACACTGTCCAGTCAATCCAACCATTGACTTTAAGTATGCTTAACAACTATGTAGAAAAACACAATTCACACAGTTCATACCCATGACTATGAACCTCAGGCCATAGTCACACCACTCAGAAACTAAACTGAGCAACAGGATCATCAAGTCATACCTCAAAATTCCCAAAACTGCCAGTTTGAGCCTTTTGTTGCACAACTCCACAACAACAACTGATATCCCACATCTGATGTAGTCTACACCTCCACAACCTCACAGAGATTGTGAAATGTCCACCAACTGGACCAGATCCTGACACAACTTGAATTTATCCACTGGCAACACCTTAGTGAAACTGTCAGCTGGATTCCCTTCAGTTGCAATTTTCTCAACTTTGATGAAACCTTTCTCCACTACATCTCTCACAAAATGTAGCCTCACATCAATGTGTTTTGACCTCTCATGAAACACTTGGTGTTTAACCAAATGCAGAGCACTTTGGCTATCACAGTTGACAGCAACAGTGTCTTGTTCAACTCCAAGTTCATTCAGAATTCCCCTTAACCATATGGCTTCCTTTATTGCCTCTGTCATAGCCATATACTCACTCTCAGTTGTGCTCAAAGCAACAACACCCTGATGAGTGGCTTTCCAGACAACAGCAGAACCAAACAGGGTGAACACATATCCAGTGATGGATTTCCTGGTATCCACATTGCTCCCAAAATCAGAGTCTACAAATCCAACCAAAGCATCTCCACTGAGATCACTTCTCTGGAACAACAACCCATGATTCAGAGTACCTTTAATATACCTGAGCAACCACCTGACTGCATCCCAGTGCATCCTTCTAGGATTTGACATAAATCTGGAAACAGTGCTCATAGCATATGCCAGATCAGGCCTGCTACACACCATGGCATACATAACACTCCCAACTGCAGAAGCATAGGGAACAGTGATCATGGACTTTATCTCAGACTGTGTAGATGGACACTGATCAACTGAGAGTTTGATATGTTGAGCAAGGGGAGTTAATGTGACTTTGGACTCTTCCATATGGAATCTTTTCAGAACCTTTTCCAGATAGGGTGTTTGAGATAAACCCTGTTCTCACTGTGAGCACCCTCAACTCCTTCAGGGATTTTCATGAATATTTGCTCCTCAAGTTCTCCATGTAGAAATGCTGTTTTTACATCCATCTGCTGCAACTCCAAATCCTTTTGAGCTACTATCGACAACAGAATCCTGATAGTGCAATGCTTAACCACAGGTGAGAAAATCTCATTGAAATCAACACCTTCTTTCTGAGTGAAGCCCTTTGCAACTAGTCTGGCTTTATATCTCACATCTCTACCCTCTGAACCTTCAAGCTTCTTTTTGAATATCCATTTACATCCAACAACCCTTTGAGAGGAAGGCTTCTTGACAATGGTCTAAGTTTGGTTCCTTTCCAGTGACTGCAATTCCTCTTGCATGGCTATAATGATGACATTCAATAAAAAAAATGTGACTAACATATACAATCAACAAAAGACTTTTTTTTAAATAAAAAAAATATATATATAAAAATAGGTTATGCATCTAACTGTGGCAAAATCAATCAAATACTAATACAAATTAAACTAAAAGGGTTTTGAAGCTTGAAAAGGTAGGAGACTTTGACACGATTTTTTATAGTCAATAATTAACAATAAGAAATAAGAATATATATATGTATACCCTATCCATCTCAGACTCTCATCTTCAATTTCTATTAATTTTTCCTTCGTTTTGACACAAAAGAAGGGTGTAAAAAGTGTAGAAAAAAAATATTTCGTACCAATATAATGAACGTTGTTGGAGAAAAGAATGGTGATCACGACGGTGGCGGTAGCGATGGGCCGATGGCGGTGGCAGTGGCGTTGAGTGGGTTGGGACACTTTCAGTCTCGGGTTTTCACGATCGAGCCAAATTTACGCTTCCGTGGAGAAATTCTAGACTAAACCACACATATCTTTAATAAATTGATCTCGAAAAGTATTTGATGAAGTGTTGGGTGAGAAAATTGAGGGAAATTGTTAGCGCAATTAGAGAAGACGTATTGTACAAATATTCTTACCCACTAACCCACTTCAATAATTATTGAAGTATAAATTAAAATAATGAAAAAAAAAACTTAATAATATTGACAAAATAAATGAACCTAGACTTGAACCCAAGACCTCAACTAAAAAAGTTGTGCATTTTTAATATCTCAGCGTCACTACATGTATCTTAAAAATAAAGTGTTATTATATATTTAATATGGTGTCATTTACTTAAAAGTGTCACTAACAAAGCGTCACTACAAAGAGTATTTTCTAGTAGTGTTTTTTCATGCTATCCTATGTGCACATACCCTCAATCATCCTTCATTTAACATGTGTATTTATTTAAAAATAATAAATACAAAATGTGGTAGAGATTAAAAGTAATTTACACGTGAGTTAATATGTATGGAATTAGGTTACTATCATCAAGCTAGCATAGTATTAACCATGCAGGATATTGGTTATTACACTAAAATTGAGGTTACAAAATTGTTTAACCATTCAAGTTAAAATAATGAATGTTTGTTCAAATTCTAAAGATAATTGTTGTTATATTAGCTAATAGAAAATCTTACTAATAATAGAAAATTATTGTTGATATTTATAACTAGAGAAGATTCTACTTATAATGAAAATTAAAATGAATATTCAATTCTATTAGACACCATAACAAGAATGGAGGTTTTGAGCACAATAACTCGTCAATTTTTGTGTTGCATCTAGAGACAAAAAAAGAGGTTTTGAGCTCGACAACTCATCAATTTTTTGGTTTCAGCTTCAATATTAAACAAATTTATTATAAAATTCTTATTAAATAAGTAAATAATACCCCATCCAAATATTTTAGAAATACAGAGTATAAAATATTAAAAAATATTTCGGTGGTCAAGAAAATTTTATTGTTTTTTTTTCCTTTTTCGCACGTTGATTCATATGCTCTAGCCTCTAGATGACTTGAGGATGCTTTTTTTATTTTTTACTGAAAATTATATTTTTTCTGTTGGAAATCCATACTTGATGTGCATTTTACTTCTCATATTATTTTATCAATAACTTTGCAGTTTAATTTAAATTTCACATTTTTTAATTAATTGTTTGAAATTGTAAAAAATATATTAATAATTATTTCACATTTGGAATTCATATATTACTAATATATGACGTATGAGTTTATTAATATTTTTATTCTAAGTTTCAGCAATTACAATATTAAGCCCAATTAAAATATTTTCTAAAAAAAATAGAGCAAAACTTATTTTGCAATTAAAATATTAAGAAAACATATATAATATTAATTTATTTTTAAATTGCAAAAAATTGTCAAACAAAAGCAAATTGAATTAAGTATATTTTTATATGGCCTTTCGGCAAAATGGGCTGGCATTTCAACTAAAGTAAAATTAGACACAACAAAACAATCAAATTTTACTAATTTATGGTCATTTTTCTTAACAAATCAATTTACTAATTTATTCTTTTTTAAATTAAAAAAGACAGTATTTATTTTAAATGACAAAAGGTGGATCGATAGAATAAAATGGATTTAACAAATCAATTTAGTAATTTATTTCTTTTTTAAATTAAAAAAGACAGTATTTATTTTTAAATGACACAAAAGTGGATTGATAGAATAAAATGGATTTTCTGCAAAAATTAAATAGGTTAAAAACGTATAATTGAACGGTTTTTGTATATCCAGAATAAGCTCAGAAGCCAAGCGTAACAATACAATACGATTTCATTGAAGAGCAAAACACATAGTCAGCTCTTCTTAAATGTTAGAACCTCATCACAGCAACAAAAGTTTATACTACTAAAGGAAATCCAAAAACAAATTGATAAACAAAAATTAAAATCAAATTTAACCAAAATAAGAATTAAAATAAATTTATAAATATTCCCAGTTGATTGTATCACGTACCAACAGAAACATGAAACATTTAGGGTTAGTGGATCTTCAAACGGGTAATATACATTTAGGCTCCAAGCGGCAGACGGGTTGCCATGGATAATGGGCACCTGCTGCTGACTCGAAATGGAGCCATTCTTAATTTCTCAGAAAATTAAATTTATTAAATAAATAATCAGATTTATTTGAGGCTTGGCGGAGGAGGCAAGTGTTTGACAAGGAGAGCAGAGAAGCCATATATATATATATATATATAGCGCAGCGGCGGGGGTGTCACCGTGTCAGGGTGTGGTAACTGGAAACCCTAGCTAGGGTTAAAATTGGAATTTCGAAAAGAGACTTTGGTGGCTAATAGCTATTGTCGTAATTTGCTTATTTTTCAACTTTCAAAATACTTTACTATTACTTGATTTACTTCCTCCTTCCGCTAAAACAACTTTATTTTTTGTTTGATTTTAATTACCAATACTATTTAATAACTATAAACATAATTTAAAATAATAAAATATATATTTTTTTTGGTGTAAGTCAATTGCATGTGTCCGGTTTGAATATTGGACCTTATGTTCTTTAGTATTATAAAATATTTTAAAAGTGATAGAAACTGATTTTATTTATTTTTTTATTTTATTTTAAATAAAGAATATATAAAACATTTGAAATTGTAAATGATGCTTTAATGTATAATTATTAATATTTAATTACCTTAAATAAAGTAAAACGATTAAAATTATTACACTTAGGAGGGTGTATTGGTTAGAGAGTTTGTTAGATTTTTAAAGACTTTTAAAGTCAAGCGGTATTAATCAAGATTTTAAAAAGTCCAAAAACATCTTGAGATATTATAAAGTCTATGAATTTTAAAAGTGTATGGATTTTATTAGATTCTCACATAAAAACATAAATACTTTTGACTCTTTAAACTCTTGCGTAATGAGATAAGATTTCCATGGATTTCACTTTTAATAACATAAATTATTATTAAAAATAATAAAATTTTAAAAAAATTATATATATATATATATATATATATATATATATATATTTAAATAAACTAAATTATTATAAAAATTAATAATACTTGAAAAATTATATAAAAAAATTATACTTGTTTTTCTTTTAATTGATTAAATTATTATTAAAAATAATAAAATTTAAATTTTATATATAAAAAACAAAAATAAATAATATTGTTTAATATATTTTTTCATCCGAGTATTTTTATGTAAATTTGCATCAATAGTTATAGTGCGAGAATCAATATAATTACTAAAAATTATAAAAAGAATATTACTCAATTCAATAAAGTCTATGAAAATCCATATAAATCAATAATAAAGTTAATGAAACTATCCGTAGAGTCCATGAATTGTCTAAATCTATGAACTTTTTAAAATCCCCAAAAAAATTCAATGAAATTTGAATCCAATACACACTCCTTAATTAAAAAGTATAAAACATATAGAATATATTATAAAATTTAAAACACCTTATAACTTAATATATTCTTAAGAATTTATACCCACAAAAATCAGTAAATCATGAAAAATATATTATAATTATAAAATGAACACCTTATAACCTAATATATTCTTAACTTGAGAATTACTCCCACAAAAATTACACACTTCATTTATATATGAGACTAAAGTAGTAGCAGTAATCATATTGTACTATACATTAAAAGATAATTTAAGAAGATAGTAGCAAATTGCATTCCCAGATTAATGGTCATAGGTGCTCAATGTTGATTTTTTTTATCAGTCTAATACATATGATAAATAGTACACAAAAATTATGAAAAAATTACTAAAATAAAATTTAGCTATTAAATTTTATTTTAGTAATTTTTTTATAATTTTTATATAGTATTTATCATATGTATTAGACGGACAAAAAAATCAACGTTGACCACTTAAGACCATTAGTGTCATAGTGTGGGACAGAGAGAGTATAACGAAAGATACTCGGAAAACAACGTTCAAAAAATAAATATTTTATTTCTTTTAAATAATAAAAGAATGACAAACTTGAAAACTTATGACATGAACCACACAAATTCAGAAACATGAGATCTGTTATTTTGGACTTAAACAGTCGAACTTGAAAACTTATGGCATAAATCACACAAATTCAGAAACATAGAATCTGTTATTTTGGACGAACTTGAAAACTTCATAAATCACACAAATTCAAAAACTTCAAATATGTTATTTTGGACTAAAATTGAAAGATCTAAACTAAATTAAATTAATTTATTTATAAAAATAATTATAATTTTTATAAATTATTTAATATTTTTTAAAATATTAATAATAATGTTACATTAATTAAATTGTATAGTTAAAATTATTAATTCAAATTTATTTTATTTAAAACAAAAAATTTATTTTATTTAAAATGAAATTAACTAAAACGATCTGAACTGAAATTAAGCCTAAAAGAAAATGTACTTATGTGGCACAAAATTAACTATTCAGATATCAAAAATTAACTAAAAGGAAAATCAAAATACAACTCATGAAATTAAGTCAAAAAAACAGGTACTTAGATGGCAAAAAATTAACTATCCAGATATCAAAAATTAACTAAAAGGAAAATCAAATTACAACCTGAGAGAGCCAGCCCATAAGCAAATAAATAAGAAACTAATTTCTGGCAAGAGCCAAGAAGAGAATCACGTTAACCAAATACCAATTCAGCTACTACTTGCCAGACTCCTACATCATGATAAGAAATTCAAACCATAACACGCATCATTATGCATAATGACATAGTAGAACAAAGAGCAAATATCATTAACAGGTCCAAAGAAGATTAAGATACCTATTAGTCTTGAAACTAACACTAACAACAAAATAGTCCACATAAATGAAACCCTCCGCATGCCAATATAACTAACACAGACCGATCGATCCCATCAACTTGGGGGTGAGGCCTTAGCCGCAGCCCCAGCTTGAGCAGATTGAGGTGCTGCTGGTGCAGCTGCATCAGAAGTGTAAGGTGGAGCAGTCTGTGAATATCCCCCACCATAAGAACCGTTGTATGCCTGAGACTGATACTGCCCGTAGCCAGCTGGCGCACCATACCCTACCTGAGACACGGGATAGCTTGAAGGAGGCTGCTGCCCATAAGCTGCTGGCTGACCACCAGGTGGCTTCTGAGGCTGAGGCACACCATAACCCGCGGGCCCATAACCCGAGGGCGGGTAACTTTGACCACTGGGGGGTAGAGTTTGACTCTGGCCCCCGGAGTTGCTGTATGTCTGTCCAGAGGGAGGAACCTGGCTGGCTTCGCTGTAAGAAGGGTTGGTGGGACCACCTTCGGGGGTAGGGTTGTTGGACACATTGCCGTAGTTGGCAGAATTATATCCTTGCTGCTGGTCGTAACCCATCTGGGCATGATAGGCGGCATAGGCGTCTTGGCTGTAAGCCTGGCCTTGACTGTAGGCTGGTGCTTGACTATAATTATTATACCCTGAACTGTCAGAAGGCGGATTGGATACCTGTTGTTGTTGCTGAGGAGGTGGTGGCTGGCTGTAGTAGTCATAGCCGCCTCCCTGAGGGGCCGTCTGTTGGTTCTGTGGAGCGGTGGATTGATCCCAGCCAGCGGCATTTGCATACCCAGTAGAGGTGGGTTGAGAGGTGTAGCCAGGGTAAGGGGATTGATTCATGTTGTATTGAGTTGATTGGCCAGAGTACGGGCCAGCCTGGGGATATCCATAAACCTGCTGCTGCATGGGTGGGGCCCAGGCATTTGGAGGTCGGGCTTGGTAGCCTTGCTGGGGATATGAACCAGACATGGAAGGATTTCTAACGCGATTCTGCATAAATTGTTGTCACCAAATGAACCAAATACCAAGAAAACACTATTCATGGAACAAAGATATACAACATAATAGGGGAAAATGCAGAACCAGGTACTGTGTGAAGAGATAGAGAAGGTTGGGGTCCCTACAGATAAATCCTAAAATATGCAACACACAAATAATCATAGGACATTTGCATCAAGACAAAGATTAGACGCCTACATACCGTTCAGATTTGGACGTTTTATTGGCTTACTCCCGCAGAAGCCCATCCTCTCCCTATTCGAAGTGAATGGGTACAAAAATATTTGCGAATAATATACAACTACAGCCAAAAAAAATGGAAAGAAAAGGCAAAATATGTGAAGACACACAGGGCCAAAAACCACCACATGACCAACTTTGGCATCAAAAGTTTAAACCAAATGATTGATAAAACTCTTTTTAACCAACTGAAGATAAATAAAAGTGAAGATTAAAATTTTGAGGTAGAAAGATTGCAAATGACAAAAACTTGGCCATCAAAAACTTTTTTAGAAGGAGAACATTACATAAAACTATGTAAAGATTATCAGTTGCAGAAAGACGCCGGATGGAAGGTAAGAACCAGAGTTGGGAGAAATCAGGCTTACAGCAGGTGCATAATTATATAGAATATATATATTGCTCTTATATATTTGGAAGCAAGGATATAACATAAATCATTGAACTAAAATTATATTATTAATATCAAACAAAACTGCATAAACTAGCATGTTGTGGTCATAATTCAAGGCTTCAATTGCAAAAACAATTGTTCTGAGAATCCACCAAACTCCTAGTATGGTTGAGAATTATACACTCAAGTATAATTTTACAATTTACATGTATCATCTTCAGACAGACTCCATATTAATGAAATAATTTCCCCAAACCAAGAATCTACTTTATCTTTTCCATCAACCAACTCTTTTCTTTCCATCTAACTTTTCAATCGACTAAAACAACCATAACATTTCTGAGAACATCAACACTCCGTAAGAAACTATTTGAACAACTTAATACCACCTAGACCCTAATACGTTATACGATGCTTTAAAGAGCATCTGATATGAAGCACTATGACCCATACCGGAAGCCTAAAGCCAAAGTAGACAATGCATTCAACTAGAAAAATTATTCGTCTGGGTATATACTAAATATAAAGGGTCAAATATGCTGCATAGTTACCTCAGAGGGAGGAATCACACCAAACTTGCCTTATGTGAGCAAAATATCCAAATATCCAAGAAAACAAAATTTCTCAGAAGATGAATACTCCTTAACCAACAATCTCTATCCGGAAAAAAGTTAATAATTCAGGAATTGGGTAACTAACAATATATACATGGAATGAAATTTTAAGAAATTTCACAGATATAAATATAACAAAACTATATAAAGATTTATATCTTAGTTCAGTGTACATTGGAACCATGTTGCAACTAGAAAGTAATTTTGTCCAAACCAAATGGTGGCAACTCACAACAAAGGCTGGGCTTCTCCATTCAGGAACGTTTGTAAAGTGGCAATAGATATCTGCAAGTCTATATTCACAATAGGAAACTTGAATGGCAAACAGCCAAAGAACAATTCAATACATTTTTTATTGGGAAAGACCACCAATAACGTCATCGAGAAGGGATACATAACAATAATAATTACTTATACTTTTTCTTTAATTTATTTTTTAAAATGATTTTCTAAAGAAAAGAGCTAATGTTGCTCTAATACTAACTACCTCAAGAATCTGATGCCACTTGGTGAGTTATGACCAAATGAATAAGACATTCACATTGCTAAACAGTGGTATGAAACTAAAATTATATACTAATCACACTAGATACACGAAGCTTGGATATAGGGGAATGTAGATGGACTAACATTGAGGTTTATCGTAAATGTTAATAGTTTAAATTATTATATGCATATATTACAATTACTGAAGAATAAACTACAATAAATCTAGATTAAATATAAAGTATTTAAGATTTGCTAGGTTCTTCCAAATTGATTCAATAAAATAATAAATCAAAGCAAATAGTAGAATTGGATAAGCATGTGCAACCATTTTACAAACCTCACTAGTGGCTTCCTCGACCAACTGCCTAGCAAACTCAATCTGTTCACTCGTTCCATCAATTTGTACAGTTCTCTCTTTTGAAATATCACCAGGTGGCAAGTGCAGAGGTATGACCTGAAAATGTCAAGGAAGAGCTTCTATCACAACAGTACCAAAATAAATTTGTGATTCACTTTTCACTTCAGAATATACACATTATATGAGAAAAAAGTTGTGCCAACCTGAATACGAGCCCCAGATCTTTGTTGCATACTTTTTATGGTTTCACCTCCTTTACCAATGACAAGACCTACCTGAAAATTGTGTTGAACTAAATAAAAACTTCTTATATAGTTAAATCTCAAACTACAAAAAAAAAAATACCTTGTTGTTGGCAACCTTTAACGAAATCTGCTCTGATCCAGCTGGTTGCGCAGAATACCGTCGAGAGCCTCCAGAAGATGCTCCTGCATCAGCCTGTCTCGACAATAACATACAGTTAACACAAATAACAAATTTAAGAAGAGGTCTTAGATCATAGTGGGGACCAGCAATTTATATCATGGTGTCATACCAGTATCGACCAAAGAGTAGAAAAATAGCAATACCTCAGCGATAACATCATTAATTAGCTTCTCTGCAGCGGCTATTTCATCTGGAGTACCCGTTAGATCAACCCCTCTCATAGCAGAATTAGGGTCTGAATCCGTGTCTCTAGTGACCTGAATCTTAGCCCCCGACTCAAGCTGGAGTTGTTTGATAGTCTCCCCTCCTTTGCCAATTATCACACCAACCCTGCCATTTGGTATTTCAATCTTCTTGCAGCTACTCGTATAAGCAGAGGATACTGCCTGGGATTGAGCACTATAACCATAACCCATGGGCTTCGGAGTACCTGCATCAAAACAATATTTAAAACAAGTTTGCAAGATTCTAAATCAGAACTGCCTAATAAATGTGCATAATCCAACCAAACACTTCACATACTGGCATTCTAATTTTGAAACAGATATCGACCGAACATGTAAAGTAGCATTCGCACAGACCAAAAGGAACTTAAGAAAATCTTTCAAAATCAAGATATACAGCAATTCACTGCACTAACAGGACACAGAATCAAAATGGCTAACTAATAGTATAAGCACTCCAAACATAAAAGCGCATAGGCGGTCAATTGTAATATAATTAAAATGCAAAACCTGGAAAATGGAAATAAAGGCTTACTATAATCACTCGTGTCATATCCTCCACCGCCGCCGCCGCCGCCTCCTTCGTTCTCGACTCTCGCTCTTTTCAGTGGGTCGGTATCATGCAAAAGCCTCGCCGCGATTTCCTGTGCCTTCAGCTTCGCGAGCTCGAAATCGTTCATCGGGGGAGGAACACTGTTGTATGAGGACGGAGGCGCGGCCGAGTCCGGCGTCGACGAGAAACCAGAGGGTCTGCGAGGCGGGGCAGCTGCAAGCGGAGGCGAATCCCCGTACTTCCGCTTGTTCGATTCGGCGCCTATGGTTGGGTACACTGCTTCCTCTGCCATTAGTACGGATTTTGATTGGGTAACAACTGGAAGTTATTTTGTGTTGTGCACAGCCGGAGAAAAATCAGGCGAAGGTCGAAAAAAACCCTAGAGGAAAAGAGTCGCAGAGAGACAGTGGAGATGGGCTTTTTATAGTCGGCCTTTGCGGATGACCCGATATATACATTTGGTACCCGAGACCATCCGGGGTCTAATCAGATATTAAGTTAAAACTCGGGACCAGTTTTGTAAATACCCCCAAAATAGTTCAAGCCCATAAGTATTCTAATTTTTTATTTTAAAAATACTAATTTTACAATTTTACTTTTAATTAATACTTTATTTTTTAATTTTAAAAATATATTTTCACTTTAAAAAAATTCAGAAATAATATTTTTCAAGGATTACCATATGCATGTATTATAATACTATTTTAGTTATCATTTTCAAGTAGTCATGAAATATACTTACTATACAACTTAGGATAGTTACCACTTACCACCACAACAAACTCACTTATAAACTACTAAAATATCAAATATTTGTGTCGCATAGTGTAACTTCTCTGAAACGGAGTGACTAATAAGTACTATTTTCATAAGCTCTACATTTCACTAATAATGACTTTTTACCGAAGAACAACCGGATGCAATGCTAATACCGTTATGTTGATATGAATTATAGGGTACATGTCGGTTCAAATATTTGAAATAATTCATAGATAAATAAAATATAAAATTAAGCAGTAAATTCTAAGTAGGGAGTAGTTAATAATGTTCAAAATTATATAGGTAGAGAGAGTAGTAATTAAGAAGAGTGAGTGAAATAAATATACACAGTTTAGTAAGTAAGGGTGTCCTGTCCTCGTTTAATCCATTGTGAATCTCCTATTCTCAAAACACACCACATTCCCATTCCTTTCTTCTTCGTTTCTCCGACCCTTTCTTCGGTTCATCTCTGCACACATTTCCTCTATCATCGGCTTCCATAGACGAACACGCGCATTTATAAACCAGTTCGAAACCTGGACACAAAAAAAAAACGGCTGAAGGGATCTTTGCTTACATACAAACCGGTGGTCAACAGAAATGTGAGCCATTGACCATACAATACACAAGAATGGTTCATACCTGGTTTCTCGTCAGACCACTTTTCAAGGCAAGCAAGTGCTTTTCGGCATCTTTTGGATACCTGAAAATTGTTTCAAGAAATAATAACAAAATATCACCCCCATGTTTTAGCTTAATTACAGAAATACATTATCTATCTCAAAACTACAGATAAGACCTTGACATTTACATTTATCTTACAAAAGTGCACACCCTCAAGAGATCAAGATTGGGCAATTTGTAATTAAACTTAACATCAGAGGTGATTTTGTAATTAACCCAAAAGGAATGGGAATTGTATACCCACAAGGGGATGATTACAATGTCACCCTTGATGTTTGTCCCAATTACCAAAAAGCCCACAAAACTTTTCAAAATTACGAAAAACATCTAATTACATTTTTATCACCAAATCAAACCTCAATTATTTAGCAACTCCCTCCCCTCCTATTTATATGCCACACAAAAACATAGTGAAAAATAAGTCGAAGAGCTTACGGGTGAAGGAAATTCTGGAACATCCAAGCCCTTAAGACGGAGACGGATTTCTCGGGCAGTCCTCTCTGTGGCCTCCACAGCTGATGGTCTCTCTTGCTTAGCTGCTGCAAAGCCCACTGCCTCTGAATGAAACGGGTCTCGAACGACTGGTCTTCTATCGTCTCGCCCTCGCTATTATGATGCTGAGCCGATCCCAACGCAAGAATGTGGCTGCTGATTCTCTCCCTGAGATTCTTGTACATGAAAGAGATCGCCGAGAGGACGAATCGGGCGTGCAGGTTCGGATTCAGCTCGGTCACAGCGTGAAATGCAGAGGTCACCGTGTGGATTTCATCCATGCATTGGCTATACCGATCATCAACCTTTAAAAAGAAATACAAATACGCGAATAGAGTCAAAAAAGATTATTTTTTTATGGAAGCGTCGTGAAGTACATACCACTTGCAATAAAGCCAGCAAATGCTTTTTCCTTGCAACGACCTCCTGTTCCTGCAAGACCCCGTTTTCGAACACGAAACCCTGGTCCTCGCTGGCAGAAGCGGAATAACCCGAATGCTCGCCTTCCCCAATCGCGTACTTTGCGATCTCGGCAAGAATTTCTTGAACCGCGTGGACGAATCCTGACCTCGGCACTTGGAGCTGCTGCCCACATGAATCGAAGCTCGACGAATGCTCTGACACCAACTGCCCACCACCGTGCATGGAGTAGCTGGTCCCCCCGGAGGAGCTCAAGTCCGAACGAACTGAATTCCCGTGCAAGACGGACGGAGGAGCTGACGTGGCGAGACTCGAAGACAGCTGTCTCGATCCTGGCCATTCGTTGTTTGTTGGGAGAAACGGCATGCCCTCGTAGCCGTAGTTCACCGTCCCAAATGAAGGGTTCACGGGGTTCGAAGAGCTGCCTGCAATGAAGGGGTGGGCGAAGGGGTAATCGTCCGAGCTCGATAAAAGTCTTTCTTGATTAGTGTTTCTGAATAGATGATCCGTTTCTTGGAAGTTGGCGAACTGGGGATATGACGTGGCGGTCGGGAAGTTTCTGGAAACCCTTCCTTGTTGGGGGCTACAAAATTCATCGGAATATGCTACCGTCACATGATTCGCCATTTCTTCTCGGTCGAAGCTGTACATGGATTCTCCGGGGGTTATAGGAAGGGCATATCCCGAGATGGAATGTGAGGATCCATTTGCATTTGTTTGCATTATTTCTCTTTTCACCCAAACAAAGAAGGGAAGAAAAAGAAGACTATCTTTCTGATTTTCTAAATCATCTTCTCAAACTTTCTACTTGCTGCCAAAACAAAGCAAAAAAGTTGAAAAATGAAATTAAAAGAAGAAACCCATTTGTATAATATACTACTTGGCAAGTAAATTCAATAATTTGAAATCATACAATGATATTTTAATTTTCTACTGTATATGTTTTCTTAATCCAATAATGAAACACATGTACACATGTAGTATATATATAATGGATAAAAAATGCAAGCTTTTCATCATTGTATTAAACAATCCTCAAATACTATGAAGGCAATTAATATATGTGGACAAAAAGAACATTCACAGGCAAAAATGAACTACTACTTACTATTGGACAAACCTTGTTAATCTTGAAGAGTGAAAAAAAGGTTGCAATAAGAGATTCAACAGTGGTTCTTCTTGAGGGCCTTTTGCTGGATTAAAAATATGAGAGCTGATCAACTAAGTGTATATTGCAGAAACAATGTGTTCAAAAAGAAAGAAAGAAAGAAAAAAGATTGTTTTTTTTTATCCTTTTGAATACAAATGATGATTGCCAAACAAAGCATAAAAGTGGAAGCCTTGATTCTATATGATCAGAAACCATATGTAGGAAATCATTGGTTACCCTTTCTCCCCCAAACAGTGCACAAATCAAAAACCCCAACAAAACCACCTGATGATATAAGTTGTGTTTTTGAAATTTAGCTGTTTTTTTCTTTTACCATAAAGAATAAGGTTGTGTGAAAAAACAAAGCTAAAAAACAGTGAACAAAAGTGCCCAAAGCCCCACTACAATTCTGAAAATACTACGTAACAAAGAATAAAAGGCCAAAGCCCCAAAAAGTGAGCTGTTTTTACTTGCATGAACAAGCAAAGGGGAAAGAAAGAAATAAAAGTGGGATTTATTCCGAGAAATTCAAAACCCAAGAAAACAGAGAAAAAATCAGAGCTTCAGAAAAAGAAGAAAAAACCCATCAAGGAATCAAGAATCATGAATCCCTGCAACACAAAAATCCCCTATATCCCTCTTTCTTTAAAACAAAAAAGACTCAATTTTTCACACAAGACTCTGTCTTTAACCACAAGGTAATTCATTCTCCACAAGCGAAAACACAAAGGGCCATAAACTTTATACGAGAAAAAAGGACAACAAGCATTATTACTCACAAGCCCGCCATCAAAAGCTACAAGCGAAAAAAAAAAATGGGACTTTTTTTATCAGATAGGGTTATGTGTAGGGGATGAATAAACGGACGAACCCATTTAATAAAAAGTGAAAGAGAAATATCAATATTCAATACAATAGCCACACACATTAAAATTATTAATAATAACACAAATTTGATTTTTGGGGAAAAAGAAAAAGAAAAAAAAACAGAGCATTACCCTTTGATGCTGCAGTTCCACTCATTTCATTCTTGCAGCCTTTTGATTGAGGGCCCATGATTTCAATTTATTTCTCTCTCTCACACACACGCACTCCTCTCTCCCATCCCTCCTATGTGAATGATCATCACCACAAACAAAATATCTGGACTCTGCCTCTGTTCAAACCCCTGTGCATGGCAAATATTTTCTTTAATTTAGAAAATGGGTTTCATTTTGTTGATAATAGGGTGAGTAAAAATTGAACAAGAAAACAACTCACTTTTTATTTTACCTGAACAGAGCAAGTAGATGGGAAAAAAGAAATGATTTTTATTTTTTTTTAATTTTCTCTGTGGCACTGTTGCACCAGCAGTGTACTTTTAGTCATTGAATATATGTATGTATATATGTGTATCAGTGTATGTATATACTATACGTGTGGAGAGTGAGAAAGCACTGTGTGTATGTACTATATGCAATGATGATGCAAGCAAAATTGGAGGGGAGTTTAAAGGTGGATCTGTGAAAGGGAGATCTTTGACGATTTTTTTTTGTGTGTAAAAATTGCACCTATTTGAGAGTGTAAGTATGCATATATATATGTGTGTATGTGTGTCTACTTTTTCAGGTTTTGGTTTAATTACCTTTGTACGGGCTGTGAATTTTTTGCAGACTTGAAAGGGAAAGAGTGGTGTTTAAGAAAGGTGATTTGCTCGATAAAGAAACCAACTCAACAAATAAAAATAAAAAGATTTGTTTTTTTTTTTCTTTTTATAATTATTCACAAGGTAATTTAAATGGAGAAAAATGCTATGGAGTTTAACCTAGATATTTTTGTAGCAAACAATTGGATTCTTCTAGCATACTGTATTGAGCTTCAACCCTAAGTTCATTATTCATCACCACGAAATTATGTATATTAAAAAAAATCTCTTTTATATCTTCAATATTTTGTAGTACTTCTTATTATTTATATTATTTTGATAAAAAATATGAATGTAATTTAATATTTAAAGTGAAAAAGTAAAAATAATTGTGTATAAAAATAAAAAAATATAAAAAAAGTTAAAATATAATTGTATTATAAAATGAAAAGGGAGTAAAATTATTTCTTTTATTCAGTGTGAAAATATATTTGAAAAAATATATAAATAGTAATATATTGATAAAAATAAGATATTTGATAGTAAAATTTAAAATGATATACAAAAAATACCCAGTTGCTCCTGAGATGATTTTGATGTTTTTTTTTTTAAGGTGCAGGTTCTATATGTAAAATGTTCAAATATAAGGACAACATGCAACATTATTTTTACATCAAAATCACATTGAAGCTCTTGAGAGATTCAGAGACCATCTCAACATTCCAACAGATTCTTGAAACAGTAAGTACCCAACGAAAACCACACGAGGAGCAGAATCGAGAACACAAACAACCCAATCAAAAACGGCCACCCGACCACGTAAACCCCAAAGCTGACCACCACCGTGAAGGGTAAAAACGACCGCAAGATAGAAACTTTATCGACCCACTTTGCCCTGAACATCATGAGGGCCGCGACGTCTACCATGTTCCAGCACACGGACCCTCTGTAGCAGAGGCGGTTGAGACAGGTGGCGACGAACGAGTGGCAGTTGCACGTGAAGAGGTTGTACGACCGGTGCTCGAAATGCCGCCCGTTCGAATGCAACGCGTCGTCCCAAGTGATTGACGATCCCAATTCCGAATGGGCAAAACGGTGCTTGCATTTGTGGGCAGTGATATTCGGAGGGAAGCAACACTGTCAAAAGAGATAGAAAATTTAGTTAGCCCCTGATTCTCGACCTTCGAGGGTATCTTTGTATTTTAGAAAGTTAGCTATACATCGTTTTGTATCAAATCATCCCCCCGAATTTACTCTGATTCAAGAAAGAATGAGATGTATAGACAATGTAGAGAGAGCACATGGATCGAGCTATGTCCAAATTTACTCTCATCCTTTCGAGGGTATCTTTGTAATTTAGAAAGTTAGCTACGTAGTTTTGTATAATATCATCCCCCGAATTTACTCTGACCTAAGAATGAGTTGTATAGACATATTAGAGAAAGCACATGGATCGAGCTACGTCCAAATTTACTCTCAACCTTGGGTATCTTTGTAATTTAGAAAGTTAGCTAAGTCGTTTTGTATCAAATCATCCCCCGAATTTACTCTGATTCAAGAATGAGATGTATAGACAATATAGAGAGAACACATGGATCGAACTATTACCTGTTCGCGGTCCAATTGAAGGTAACGAGCGATGGACCCAAAAGCAAAGTTGTCGACATTAACCAAATTCGAACCCGAGAAATCTAAGACCGTTCCGTCTTCCTTGCAAATCCCGACATGACCCATGAAAGGCGCCAACCACGAGACAACTGGCAAAGGCGTCCAAACTATACAGCACGGGAATTTTGCTTTCTTAGGGTCGATTGGAGCCAGCGGCCAATGATCATTCGAACTACTTTCGCCGTATCTTTTACTTTCGATTTCGTCGACGAGGTTGATTTCCATTTTAAAGAAAGTCACCCAACTGAAAGCTCAAATCTGTAAGATTTAAATTTTAGTGCTGGAGCAGAGAATAAACAACTGAAGGCACCACATTTAGGTTTGGTGTTAGATTAGAGATGTTCTAAAATCGACATTCTTTATTAAACGAGAACAAGACAATCTCATCAACTTCAATTACATTCAACACTGAACATTCAATAATAAAACCTACACCTTTTTCAAAGTCCAATAGAGTTTTACTTTGGATTCCGTCGAACGAGATTGATTTCCATTTTAAAGAAAGTCACCCAATTTGAAAGCTCAAATCTGTAAGATTTACAACATATGGAGTATAATACAATTTGACAGATAAAACAAACAAAGGCACTGCATTTAGGATAGGTGTTCGATTAGAGATGCTCTGAAAATCGACATTGTTAATTTTATTAGAACAAACAACAACGAGAACAAGAACAATCTCATCAACTTCAATTACATTAAACACTGAAAATATCCATAAAAAAAAACTAAATGGAAATGGGTAAGATTAAAAAAATCAAGGTGATTAAAAAATGACCTTTTGAGCGCAGAACCTTCTTTTACAGAGAAAAAATTACTACGATTTAACACTTGATGATAGCTGAAAGAAAGATGAAACTCTGAGCCCAACAAATAAGAGAATAAGAAAAGTTCATCGAAAAATAAAACCAGAAACAAGAAAATGAAGAAGTTGTAATACCACTGCGTTATCTCGGTGGAATTTCATCGCCCGCAGAGTATGAACACTACTCTGTTTGATTTTATTGAGACCCAAATATTTATTTGTTGGAGTTTGGGTTTTATATTGAAAATGAATATATTCAATTCAACTCAATAAATAATGGGAAAGTGCATGAACCTCAACTGATTTCTCCCTAGTGGGCCCGTACTTTATTTATTGTATTTATTTATTTTATTTTTGTTTTTTTAACGAAAATGGAAAAAGAAATGACAATATTCTTTTGGATTAATTTTGAGTTTACTTTATTTATTTTCTGTTTTAACTCATTTTGTTCATTCACTTATTTTATTTAATTATTATTTTAATATTTGAAATTTAATTTAAACTTAATTTAATTTCACTTCACATCTATTAAGGTCAATTCATACTCATTTTGTATTAAGTTCAATTATTTATTTATTTTATTATTATTATTATTTCAATATTTTAAAATTTAATTTAATTTAATTTAATTTAATTTCTATTCAATTCACAATTTTAGTTCAAGTACCTATTAATTCACAGTTCAGTTCAAGTAAATATTAAATTACCTTCAGTTCACAGTTTAGTTCAAGTACTTATTAAGTTACCTTCAGTTCACACAGTTCAGTTCAAGTAAATATTAAGTTACCTTCCGTTCACAGGTCAGTTCAAGTACCTATTATTACCTACCTACTAAATTACCTTCAGTTCACAGTGCAATTTAAGTACCTATTAAGTTCAGTTCAGCAAGTTTCAGTCTCAGATAAATATTTTTATATTTTAATTGGTAAATTATTATATATATGAAAATTGTATAAGTAAAATTGTATTTAAAGTAAAAATAATTGTTACTAAAAAGTAAAAAAATGAAAAGTTAATATAATAGTAGTACTTAGTAATGTTGTAAAGTGAAAGTAAATAAAATTATAGGAGTATTTATTAGGAGTGTGATACTTGGACAATTAAAATTGAATGTAATAAAATAGTATATAAAAATTATGATAAATTATAGGAGTATTTATTAGTAGTGTGGTACGTGGACGATCAATAAATATGATAAATATTATACAAAAATTATGAAAAAATAACTAAAATAAAATTTAATAGTTAAATTTTATTTTAGTTAATTTTTCATAATTTTTTTATACTATTAATCATATTTATTGGACGAAAAAACAATTAAACCTATGCTCATTAGTCCGGGCCGGAGGGACCGAGGGAGTGATTTTTTTACTAATGTGATACAGACATATAGTATTTACTTAGGAATCGAGTTACGAGTCAAATGTGAATTACATCACAAAGGGCTAATAGAAGGAATATTAATTAGAATCGCCACAAAATGCATCAGGCTCAAAGTTTCTTGCGGACTCGTCATTGTAAATTCCCGGAACTGCCCTTCCTCCAGGCTCCTGTGAAGTCATAATATAGCCATTGTTGTGGGTGGTCTCATAGTTGACGAGGATGGATAAGCACATCAGCAACGATGTCCCAAGGGCTACAAGCGTGTTCTTTAGCCTTGTCAGCACTGGCTTCACCTGTTCCAAATCGAAAACACTGTTATGTTTACTTACTACTAACAAAGTATACATGCACAATAAAAAACGTACGTAGTTTGTATTGTGTAGACGATGACTTACAGAAAATGAACCGAGAAGCCTATCACGTGCTAAAACTTCTGCATTTTTCACCCATATCTGCACATGTGTATATGTATGGTTAACTTCACAAAGGAGATTATGTCATCCGTCCGATTTCCATTCAAATTGTGATCAATAGAATTCCAAAAATAATGAAAATAAACAACTAGCTATTTCATCTTCTTCATTTTTATTTTGTAAAGCTCTAAATAAGCATAATTCTGTATAGCAATAATTCTTTCTTGATCTCAACGATATTGCTGTATTAGAATTATTAATATACAAAGAAACACTACTAAAATTGCAAATCCACCATAATATGTTATGATGGGTATGTAATTGAGGAATTTAGGGCTGCAAACTAGGTGGAGATCAATTTAAAACTTGTCTAATCAGAATAAACATGATAATCAGAATTTAGACAAGTAAAAAATACCTGGCCATCGTACCATCCTGTCTCTTCATCTGTAGCCACAAAACAGAAATCAGATTAAAAATAACTAACAAGAAATTGAAATTGAAATTGAAATTAATAATAATAATAATAATAATAATAAAAAGAGAGAGAGAGAGCCCACATTCAACGGTGGCACTCAAGAGGCGATTCCCAACATAGGCCCAGCCCAAATACATTCGGAGGACAGCAAGAATAACAACGAAAAGCCCACTTGAAGCAGCGCCCAGAAGCAGTGTAATGGGCTCGGGCTTGGGCCCAACCGATCCGACCCAAGAAACAGGAAGGCCCACGAACAGAGTAAAGCAGGCTCCCGTCACGAGTAGCCTCCAGGTGTACGCCGCAACGTCGCCGGAGGCCCATGAGAAGGGGAAGGAATCGGACAAAGCCTGGTACTCGTTGATGGGCTGCTGATCCGGAGGCACCGGACACCCGGTGGCATCACTGTCATACCTGAAAGACGATAGGGGTATTTTTGGAATTGTAGACCGACGTGTTTTCGGATATGGGAGGAGGAGGAGGTTGAGTTGGTAGTTGGTGGGTTTGGGGAAAGAGAGAGGTGATGATGAAAGGAGGGCTGGTTTTAGAGAGAGAAAAAAGGCACTTCCCATTTTCTCTATTTATTCAATTTTGGGATCTTGATTGGTTGTGATTCTTGCTCGTACGTGTGGAGTGTTGTTTGTTCCAACTTTTGCTTCAGTTGTGTTTTGTGGTCAATTTTTCGTCATAGATATTAACTTTCACCTTGAATCACATACTTGTTTGTCGTTGTCTTCTCCTCATCACATCTTGAAACTCGATTTTACTCCTCCGAATTTAACGTGGTTGACATATTGTCAATGTCTAAGCAATGTATCATCAAGATCAAATCAGGTAAAAATCGACCCATCTTGAATCAAGAACTATGTGTTTCGATCTAACAACGGAATATTAATATACCTCATCCGACATCCGACAAATAAAATTTTAATTTTTTTTTCTTGTTTGTTTTTATTTATCGTATGTTGGAAAACTATCAGTCTTATATATTGGAGCAATTCTATTCAAGTTGTAATCGCAAAATTCCAATACAATATTGACTGTTCCAAACTAGGTTTTGAAACGAAACAAGCAATTCGCGAGCGCTCGCGAGAGCTGCTCGAGTCAACGCTAGACTCGAGCATTCATTTATGCAAGCCGAGCTCGAGCACCATTCATGAATAATCGAGCGGCTCGGGAGCCGTACGTATATATAAAATTTTAATTAAATATTTTTAATATGTGTACATTATCGAGTCAAGTTTTTCGAGAAATTCGAGTTGAGTTGCGCTCGAACAATACAAGTTGAGTTACTCAAACAAGCTGGAGTTGCACTAATCGAGCGAACAATAGTCGAGCGGCTTCATCGAGCCGAGCTTGAGCATTAAAAAAAAATTCACGAGCAAAGCTCGAGCTTGTTAATTTATTTTTCAAGCCAACTTGATAAACTCAAAGCTCTACTCTGCTCAACTTGTTTTCAGCCCTAGCTAGTAAGAACAAAGTAAAAAATAAAAATTGTGAAATTTTATATATAAATTCGTTTATTAATTTTTAAGAAATGAATTCTGATATGTTCTTGAAATTCAAATAGAATGTCGAAACACGTTAAATAAATAAATCTCTCTAATTTGTTTTTTTCATTTTAAATTGTAGAAGTTGCAATGTTGCTGCATAATATGTACTGTGAAGTTGAAGTACATGTTCCTTTTATTTGTGCGCTTTTATATTAGAATAAGGGCATTATTGTCTTTTGTTATTGGAGTAGTATTAATACGTTTTGTACTGAACATTTGATGATAATGCGATTACAATCTTCGTTCTCCTGTTCTCACTTCTCAATACTCTCTTTCCCCTCTCTTTTCACAAACACCTTTCTCTCATGAATTAAGCTTGTTCAATGGTGATTCTCCGGTCAGATTCAGGCGAATATCTTCTACATGGTATCAGAGCTTCTCTTATGGAGCTAAGTTCGGCTTTGAAATTCTTTTGCTGTGCTGATTCTGTGCTTGTTTCTTCGTGATTTTATTTGGGGATTTTTGTTACTGTGAGCTCGGATTGAGTTCGTTTGTGTGGGCGAGTATTGTTTGTGGATCGATCTCTGCGATTTCGTTTATTTTACTTGATATCTGTGGATCAGTATGTCGACATCTTCAGCTAGAATGACTGTAGATGAAATTGGTGAATTGTTCTATATGCATCCGAG
>JACOMQ010001595.1:0-24962 GCA_014843705.1 Euphrasia arctica
GCATTCATTCAAGAACCTCTTATTTTGTGTTGTCATATCTCGTAGTACATAGACCCAACGTGTGTTACACTACTGGTCTACCAAGGACTGCAGTTATTAACACTGTAGTGCTACAAACACAATTTCAGTACAGATACTCTACATCAGCATCATCAGGTTTTCTCATATCATCCTCAACACACATTTTTTCTACAGACACATGTCAGTTTTTTAAATAAATTTTATCCACGTGTCCAACAGTGATTGGCCTATTATCACCAGAGGAGGTAGCAAAATCCGCGATCAACTTGGCAATCATACGTGGATTCTCGATGTGAGGCATATGACCACATTCCGGCACTTTCCGCATGCTCGAGTTGGGAAGTTCGTTTTGTAGGATCTGCAGATTCGCATTTTCAAAAATAGAAATATCTGTTAAGTAATAAAAGCGTCGAGACTGACCTCAGCAAGGCTGCTGTTGACTATGTTATCACGCTCGCTGCAGATGAGGAGAGCTTTCTGATTCACCTACGTATGTAGTAGAAGAAACAAATATTTGATCAAAACTATATAAATATGTTTGTATCTAACTAATTTCAAATAGCAACAACAGAGGAGTGGTGATCGTTCGTACAATAGAAACAAACGTCGAGGGGATAATTTAGACATTCTAACGTACGCACATGTTTAATTTGGGCGGTCACGTTGTAGCCCCCACTGAGCATAAAATTCACTGTTGCATCTTCCCACCACGGCAAAAGGCAGTGAAGGCGGCCCACCTGACACGTTACAAGGCAGTGAAACTAATACCGATATATATATATATATATGTTAATTTAGTAAGTACACAATTAATCAACTTACGTCGGTATAATCCAATAGACGAGACACTGATATGCCGTTGAAGACAAGAAGTTTGGCGTACCACCTTATGGGAGTACTCTTGAGTAAGGACGCCTAATAATCATAATAGAAAATGAGACATTTATTTTCTGTCCTGTTTCAGATTTTGAGGGGGACGAATAAATCTGAGGTCAACTTGTAAATTAGTAAATCTAAACAGTATTTTACCATTCCGTATGCTACCATTTTGGGCAACTTTGTCATAACACCGGTGCCTTTCGCATAAACATTTGCATTGATTAAAACCAGCTTATTAACCTGCAGATCAAGCATAATAAGTAAATGGCGCAATATTGATCGCAATGTCCGCTTCAATAATTCGCTTTTTCTCGAAAATGCCCCTACACTAAAATATAAAAACAGTGATTATGAGATTGGGAGGCTTAAAGCCTAAGTGCCAAAATTGGCACATCAAGAAGTCCAAGGATAAGAATTGTAATGAATGCTATGCTATTTTGGAGAACGAGAAACAAAATAAAAATAAAATAAAAATTGGGTATATTGCATCGAATTTATATAATCGTAGAAGTAATTAATTAACAGCATGTGGTATTCTATTACGATATCTAGATGGGGAAAAACTTACAGCTTCAGGAAAATTGACCGCAAAGTCTATGGCAACGGCAGCACCAAGGCTTGGTCCTACTAATGTCATCGGTCGTTTGATGTGAGTCTTCCAGAACTTATATCACACACACAAACAAAATGAGATTAATAATTCAAACTGAGAGACTTATATATCTTTTCCTCGATCTGCTATGCATCACTGCCATTTTTGTGAAAATTTATCAAAAGAAAGAAAAAACTCAGAACTTGTAAGATTACAACAACAAATGAATAAATCAAGGCTTCATTTCCTTTACATTCATGAATAAACTCGAGGTGCAAATTAATTACCTGGTAAAGGTGGTGTCGTTTGGCGGCTACATCACAAGGCGGACGTCTTTCTAGTGACCAATATTAATAACATCAAAATAAAAGTCATATATTAGCTAGGAATTAATAAACTTGTTTTGTTTTTGTTTTTGCATTAGTTTGAGGGGAGTAAACGGACCTAAGTCCGAAAATCCCCATCCGAGTATGTCGACAGCCCAAGCCTCCAACCCGGCATCCTCAAGCAACGGATAAGCACTTCTCCATTCTAAACACGAGCTAACAACAACAAATCGACCAAATTAAATTAATTTCAGCTACATCACAAAATTAAACAGCAATATTATTGAAATTAATTAATTAATTAATTACCTATCGAAGCAATGGAGAAGAACCACCGGATTGTCATCGCTACGAACTCTCGGTGTAACACAGCTACTCATTATGCAACTCTCAGAAAATTCAATCTGAAATTAAAAATAAAAATAACATTAAAATCAAGATTTATTTAGAAAATCACATCAACCTAATATTTTTTTTATTTAAAAAAAATCCAAAGATTGATTTTCAGCTACTGTTTATGTTCATGCAAACACACACACATTTGACCTGGACGGGAAGTCTTTGAATCCTCCGGGCTAAATTTCTGGCAAAAGGGTCTCTGAATTTGTGAACTTCCTTGGGGAGAAAAGAAGGGAACCCTCCGCCGCCGTCGCCGTCGCCGGAAAATCTAGAAGCCGTGAAATTTCTGGTGGCGCATTGACGGAGCGGAAACTCCAATGTGATGGCTAGTGCCATTTTCGGGGGAGAAGAAAACAAGTGGAGTGGTGTGACGATTCGGCCCTATGACAATTTATACTAAAACATGAAATGGGACAAATGTAAAATCAACCATTTCTAATTCATTCATTCTTTTATGTCAATGTTATTACCAAAAATAATACTAAAGTTACCTACCAAAATAATAATATTGAGAAAAAAATTATTAAAATTAATATTTTCAGCATATCGAAAATTGACCCGAATAATCCATCAATTTTTTTTCTTCAATTAATTATTGGTTACATCTCTTGTCTTATACTAGTATATCAAAGTCTAACAACACCTACTTGGTTTCTATTCTATATTTTATTTCTTGAATATTTTTTTAGATTTTTGAAAATTTGAGAAGTATTTTAGTCGGGTGAAACTCTCCAAAGTTATTTAAATAAATATTGGGTTCAATGATTTATGAACACTTTTAAAACAGCATGAAAATAAAGAAAATGAAACATTTGGAATAGAGGGAATGCTATAATTTATACGGGCTGAATTTATTATCGAACTACCAAACGAAACGAGAATCTTGATTCTTGTTACGTATACTTTCAGTACTGAGCTACGAATTTTATGGGTGCGGACAGTGCGTCTTTTTTGGGCAAAAACTTTATTGCGTTGTGGAGGGTTGTTTCAAGTTCAAACCTCTTTCTTAGGATAGCATTCAATGTTTATAGGTGAAAACCCTAAAAATATAACACATGACGTGTCGTTGCTACACGATTTTCTTTCCACATGACACAACACAGTACATCAATCGTTTTGTATTATTCGAGGCTAGATCTTTTTCACAAATATTTTTGACACGTATCTTAAATACTTACTCCTACATTTTAATTTTTATTTATCACGTTTCTCAAAATATAATACATCCTCCGTCGTCCAAATAGAGTAAAGAGATTTTTTTACATAAAAATTAATGAAAATATTAATTTATAATTTTTTAATGAAATAGTAAAAAAAAATTAATTTAAGTTAAAAAGTAATATAATTATAAATAAAATTTAAAAAATAGAAAATAATTTAAAATTTAAAAAATAGAAGATAAAATTTAAAAGTAAAATTGTATTATTTCAAAGTGAAAAAATGAAAATATTTATTTTATTTTTAAGGTGTGTTAATTGTTGTGAAAGAAATTTGTACTCTATTCTTTAATTGTTCTGCTATAAATTCTGCAAGAATATTGGGGTTTCTATAAGGCTTTGTAATTCTTGTGATAGCAATGTTAAGACGTCTAAATTTTTTTCCAACTATTACCGAACAAAAAGGGTACTTTCTTGTCTACCCTAAGGGTAGTGCCTCAACACACAATCACGTGGTGTGTGTTTCAAGTTGAATTTTTTATATTTTATTTTTATATTGTAAAAAATGCTCACATTAAACATATACCACATGTTTGTGGGTTGGGTACTACCCTTAAGGTAGCTAAGAATAAACCGTTAAAAATAGAACATCACCATTCACCATGGTAAATAATTCACATTAGATTTCTTAGCATACCTCTAAATTCATCTTTTTAGAAAACATCCTTTAATCTAAAATTTTCAAAAAAATTGCATTGATTAGACGAATCAATTGCCTCAATAAAAATTACTATTGTACGTACAAATTTTTATTAATTCGGTATAATTGGTAGAGAAAATCAAACTCGTGCGATTGAGAATTCGTGACCCTTTAGTCTTACGTTTTCTTACTCCACCAGTTCGGCTATATATCATTCCATGTACTGTACAATTTTTTGTCCATTACTTGGATTGAATAGTAACTTTAAATATTAATCTAATCTATTTGAAGCGATATGGACACCAAATGTGTCAAATCTACTTGTGCTCATCCCGTGGGATGCTTGGGCCAAGCCCTTACAATTAAGTAAATGGACTGTCAAATTTAATGGTGAGTTTATTTACACATCCTCTTTTACTAATCTCGCCTCTCAAATTATTTTTCATTTATTTATATATTAATTGAATATGTGCAATACCACTACTCTTTAGTACAAAACAATTTACCTCATCTCTAACCTATCTCTCCGGTCTCCATCCCCTTCTCCGGCTCCAGAAACCACACTCACTCTATTTCTTCTTCTCTTCATCATTCACTCTCCCTATCAAAGGCTGATGTTTCATCCACCCGAGTCCCTAACGGGGATTTCTATTGTCTTTGTCGCCAATAGAGAGCAGAAAACAATTTATTAACAAGGAACAATCGAACCCATTTGTTGATCGAAGACGAACTCCTCCGCTCGGGCTAGCACGCACAAGTACTCGGACTCACTAAGGAATGAGATTGAGACAATGTACCTACTTCAATTTTTTTCCGAAATAAATCGCAAAGTGCCTCCTCAAAACGACGTCGTATCTATCACGACGCTGAGAAAGAGTCAGAGTCGGACGGCGGATCAGCCGCTGCATGGTTGCCGATGACCTCGTCGGCGTGATTCTGAACTTGAATTTGCGGAGGGTCTCTCGCCTCCACTTATGGTTCTTTCAATGGGATCAGATTTTTCGGCTCTATCTGTCAAAGTTGGGTCAATAACACCTTAAAAGACCTTGTTAAGGTGATAAGGTTATTCAACTTATATTTGAGCTTTAGAATCGTTAATCAATCGATGTAGGATACTCTAACACTATCATTGGGACTTTACCATGCAACTCGCGGCGTCGCTGTAACGCCCCCAAAAATTCAAAAGCTTAAACTAATGAATCGGGACTTAGATCCAATAGTTGTGAATTTTGTTTTGGCAGAAGTCAATAACGGCCTCGAGACAATCTTTTCAATTTGATGAACAAAATTTGAATAATTTATTAAAAGAGTATAAATATATTAAAATGATAATATAAATATATTTTATAATATTATTTAAAATAAATAAATAAAAAGAGGTACATAAAGTTTAAATAAATTTAAATAATATAATTATATTTTATAATATTATTTAAAATAAATAAATTAAAAGAGGTGAGTAAAATTAAAAAAAGTTTAAATAATTATGACAGATTATTTATTTTTACGTGGCTACATTTAAAAAAAAGAAGTATTCAAAGAAAGAGGTAAATTAGTTTATTAATTTATATTTCAAAATTCATAAAATTCACTTTTAAATTAAGAATAATTTTATTTTTACTTTTTTCTTAATTAAGGTATTATTAATTTTATAATTATAAAAAAAGTAAATAAATTACAAAAATACCTTTGGCGGTTATTAAATAACCACTCTCTCATCTATAATAAGAAATGGTATTTTTGACAAGCTACTTTAGTTTATAATTAAAAAAAAAAATGATACATTTAACTATAAACAAATTCTTAAATTTACACTTATTTTAAAATCTCTCTTAAAAAATGTATACTACCAAACAGAGCCTAAGGCTTCGCGCTTGTCATTACAATTTACAAACATATATATATATTTCCCATGCAGTTGGCTAAGAATCAAGGCTGCTGGGAATGTCCGCAACGGACGCTTGGCCCCACCTTTGAACAAAAGAGAAAAATCGATTTCTTTTCCAAGAATAAACCCTAATCCAAAAAAGGAAAAACAATCTCTTGATTTTCTCAATCCCATTTGCCTTAATCCATTGAGAAAATTTTGGAGATCAATAAGCAATATTTTTTCCTGCGAAAAATCTTCAAAGGGTTTGCTTTGTATCATCCCTTACCTCGCGGGAATATTGCTTCCGGCGGTCGTGGTTTCGGTTTTTATGATTTAGGTACGCTCTACAAATTTCAACACTTTTTCCAACTTTATATTCATTGATTATATATCAAGAACCCTACCTAATTTTGCACTTGTATAATTTGTGTGGTTTTTAATCATCATGTGCATGCATTATCTGGAGAAAGTATTACAATAATTTTTGGTATGAATTTAGCCATTATTTATGCACATTAATGAGATTGTCCTTAATGAAAACGAGATTTTGTTTTGAACCAATTCATATATCAACCGTACCAGCCTGCGAGAATCATCGCCTGCACGACGAATTCTGTTAGCAACCGTTGTCATTAACAACTGTTAAAAGTCACATCATCTAAAAGCTCGAACTGTTATTCAACGAACATCGTTCTCTCTGCAGTGTCACAGCCAGATGAGCAGCAATGGAAACAGAGAACACCAAACCAATCATTAACGAGCACGTCGGAAAAAGTCGAGACAACGACGAAACTCCACATCTCGACGTCGAAACTCGAGACATAAATTCAATCGTCGTCCCGTCTCCTATTCCACTGCACGAAACCGATGCAGACCCAAAGGGCCCCACTCACAACCCCCCCTCACCCGACAAGGAGAGCCTATCCCCCGCATCTCCCGAAGAGATGCAATCCCCGCCGATCCAAACGATGAGCCCTTCCACGCCGCCCGGGTACGACCCCTCGCGCATCCCGACCTCGATTTTCTCGACCAAACCGACGAACCTGGCCGAGTGGAGCGCGACCTCCAACGAGTCCCTATTCAGCATCCACATGGGGAACAACAGCTTCTCGCGAGACTACGCTATCTTGTTCGGGAAATCCGGAGACACCCAAGATTGGAACGGCTCCGAACTCCCGAGGCTCGAAGAATGGACTAACAACAACAATAACAATAACAATAACAATGCGATTCCGAAATCTTGCGAGCTCATTAGCCTCCCAACCGTGATGGAGTCGCCGAGACACGAAAAGGAAGAAGTCGAGGCCGTGATGTCATCAACAACGTCGTATAGTCCCCTTTTGGAGAAACATGACAAGGAAAAAGTGATTCATGATGAGGTTAGGAAGGCGCCGGCTAACGCTCCGACTAGTCCGAGCCCGCCTCGATTCTCAGATGACAGTGGAAACAGCGGGAATTCGTTCGCGTTTCCGGTGTACGTAAAGATAATGTATATATAGTAAATATATTTTGATTAAATTATATGTAGTTAACATGCATGATCTATTTTGTTTCAGATTGGTGCAGGGTGAAGGTGGAAAAGCGGAGTCACTGAAAGTGGTCCCGGAGCAACAGGAGTCGCAAGGGCAAGAGTCGAAGGAAAGCGCGAATGCTGCTGCTCCGGGGACAACGAGATCATGGTTTTCTTTCCTCGTGTGTTGGCCGCCTAGATGCTGTTAAGAAATTTATATGTGGTTTGTGCTTTTCTATATGAAGCATGCATATGTACATGTATATATATAACACATAAACATGATGCATGCTCGCTCGCTCGCTCGATCTCATCGTATATATTCTACATAAACACGAACATCTCTTGTCTTGAGACACAAACATTATGCATGTCCTTACGGAAGGCTTATGGAAGAACAACCGATTACGCGATACTATCGTCTTACTACCTGATTAGATATCTCTTAAACTCAAATATAAATTGAACAACTTTATCGTCTTAACAAAACTTTTAGGTGTTAAATTGGCTCAATTTAATTTTAATATGTTCAGAACAAATTTCATGTTTGCCCAAAATATGAAACATTAATATCGGAATAATAATGCTATATATTTTTAACAAAATTACTACCTGAGGGTTGTGACTTAAAAGACTTCATGTCCCATGTTCAACATTTCAACTCAAGTATGATTGGATTGGATTAGTTCACATTCGCATACTTTTTAATGGAAGACTTTTAGACAACACTTAAAAATGTAGTATGGTCTTCGTACCAAGAAATAGGAAGACCCACGAGTCCAATGCTAGTCATTTTAGATTACAACTGCCTTTGAAAAATCAATTCTTATTTACTCTTTTTATAAGGACAAGACTTAAATTTTATTTACAAATTACAATCGTATAAATATACTACTACTACTGCTACTTTTTAATGGAAGACTTTTAGACATCACATAAAAATGTGTGGTCTTCATTTCGAAGAAATAGGAAGACCAACGAGTCCAATGCAAGTCGTTTCAGATTACATCTATGTTTGAAAATTCGATTATCAAATAATTATACTCCAATGTCCCCAGAGCATAGCCGAGTGGTAAGGCCTGTGATGATGTGGGTGTAATTCCCCGGCGACGCAGGGTTCGAATCTATGTGGGTGTAATTCCCCGGCGACGCAGGGTTCGAATCTCGGGTGGGACAAATTTTCATTGAAATATTATGAAGGTTTGTCCTGGGTTCGACCTGTTGGCTCTCTCGCACAGGTGTCTGCTACTCGGGCACATTCCTCGATTTACATCCTACCCGATCGAGGGACCTCCGATCGGGTGAGGTGGAGTTTCTCGTCTCTCCTCCTTATCAAAAAAAAAAAATAATTATACTCCAATAATTTACAAAAAAAAACAAAAAAAAAAAAAAAAGAAAAAATAAAGGAACATGGATAAACAGAGAAAATCAGCGTTACAGGCACAGCAATGCGTTTTTCACTTTTTCCACGAATTAGATAAAAAAACAAGAGAAAAAGGCGTTCCTCTTTCTCTCTGTATCTGTAACTGTATCTTCCTTTCTCTCGCTTTTTGATTTTTATACGGCTCCCATCTGAGTCACCAGTTTAACTAAAAAGCTGCAAGCAAAGCCCCAAAAACTAGGTTTAGGGTTTTAGGGTATCAGGATCTCTCACCACAGAACGGGCCCGGGCTTTTCAGGATCCCTTTTCGGGCTCTTCCAATGGGTCGCTCTTCTTTTCTCACAAGATGGGACCGTATCCACAATCCGCTGAAGCTATTGATTTTCCTTCTTGCTCTGTTTCCACCTCAAAACGACGCCGTCGCGTGGTCCGGTTCGGATAAATCCGCGCTTCTGGAGTTCAGGGGCTCTATCTCGGACCCTCACGGATTCCTCAGAAGCTGGGATTCGAACACGTCAAGCCACTGCTCGTGGGCCGGGGTCTTCTGCGGGTCGGGTTCTCGGGTCGTGGCGCTGAATCTCACCGGCAGAGGTAATTCGTCGTCTTGTGCTATCTTCGGAAAGTTGTCTTCGGCTGTCGCGAGGCTCACCGAGCTCAGGGTTTTGTCGATTCCTTTCAACGAATTAACCGGTACAATACCGGTCGAAATTTGGGGGATGGAAAAGCTGGAGGTTCTTGACCTCGAAGGAAATTCGATCTCAGGCGCTTTGCCGTCGGAATTCGCCGGGCTGAGGAGTCTGAAGATTCTTAACTTGGGGTTCAATGAGATCACGGGCGGAATCCCTCGTTCATTATCGAACTTCTTAAACCTTCGAGTTCTTAATCTAGCCGGGAATCGGATGGACGGGACGATTCCGGGGTTTGTTGGCGGATTTGGAGATTTAAACGGGCTTTACTTGTCGTTTAATCAGTTCAGAGGATCCATTCCGGATGAAATCGGTGATTTGAGCTCTCTTTTAGTTCTTAATTTAAGCTTTAATTCCCTGCAAGGTCCGATTCCGAGCACCCTCGGCCGGTTAAAAGATCTCAAAAGTCTCTCTTTATCCGCAAACAATCTAACTGGCTCGATCCCCGCGAGTCTCCGGCGGCTCAGCTCTCTAGAAGTTCTCGATTTGTCTTCAAACTCATTATCTGGTCAGATCCCAAATATCTCCACCATCAGAAGATTGGGGGCTTCACAAATCGATGCTTCTCCTTCATCATCAAATCCTAAAGACGAAAACTCGAATCTAAACTCGATTGAGATTGCCTCCATAACATCCGCAGCTGCTATTATCTCTGTCCTCCTCGCTCTCGCTTTCCTCATCCTCTACACCCGGAGACAAAATCCCGGCAAATCTCGCGTATCCATGGAAGTGATTACCTTCGCTGATGTCACGGGCGGGGCCCCGCTGACCTTCGAGAGCGTGGCCCGCAACTTCAACGCAAGCAACCGCATCGGGAGTGGCGGATTCGGCACCACGTACAAAGTCGAAATCGCCCCTGGCTTATTGCTTGCAGTCAAGCGTCTCTCCGTGGGAAGGTTCCAAGGCATCCAGCAGTTTCACGCTGAGATCAAGACCCTCGGCAAGCTCCGCCACCCGAACCTCGTCACTCTCATCGGTTACCACGCGAGTCGAGCCGAGATGTTTCTGATATACAATTATTTGCCAGGTGGAAATTTGGAGAAGTTCATACGGGAAAGGCCGAGTGGGGCCCTCGACTGGAGAGTCCTCCACAAGATCGCATTAGATGTCTCGAGGGCACTCTCGTATTTGCACGAGCAGTGCGTGCCGAGAGTCCTTCACAGGGACGTGAAGCCGAGCAACATCTTGCTCGACGAGGAGTGTAATGCTTACCTGTCGGATTTCGGGCTGGCTCGGCTGCTTGGGACTTCTGAGACTCACGCGACGACGAATGTGGCGGGTACTTTCGGGTATGTGGCTCCGGAATACGCGATGACGTGTCGAGTTTCGGATAAGGCTGACGTGTATAGCTACGGGGTTGTGTTGCTTGAGTTGCTTTCGGATAAGAAAGCGCTCGACCCGTCTTTTTCTGTGTATGGGAACGGGTTTAATATCGTGGCGTGGGCGGGGATGCTGTTGAGGAAGGGAAGGGCTGAGGAGTTTTTCGCGGCTGGGATTTGGGATGTGGGCCCGCGCGATGACTTGGTGGAGGTGCTGCATTTGGCGGCGGTGTGCACGGCCAACTCGATTTCGACGAGGCCGACGATGAAACAGGTGGTGCTGAGGTTGAAGCAGCTCCGACCGAAGCTCCGTTAGTTTGTTAGTTTCTGTTGGAGAATATATTCGACCCCCAAGTGATATAAATATCAAGTTGCCCAATTTGTCTAATAGTTCGAGCTTTTAGATGGTTCAAATTCTGACAGTTTCGTATCGTACTAAAATTGATGATGATGATGATGATGACGCGATCGTGATCATCCAATACATCGGAACAAGAAGTGGACGGGCGGCACTAATATGAATATTAAATTGTTCAACTTTTCTAACAAGAAGTGGACGGGCGGCACTAATATGAATATTAAATTGTTCAACTTTTCTAACGGTTTGAGTTTTTAGATAATCTGGATTTTGACAGTTTTTTTACTAGAATTGATGATGATGACATCGGATACATCAGAACAAGAAGTGGAACTGAATGATAGAACAGGACTTAATAATCATATTACGTGTATCGTGAAACTGATCAGAACAAGAAGTGGAACTGAATGATAGAACAGGACTTAATAATCATATTATCGTGTATCGTGAAACTGAACTGAACTGAACCGATTCCTCAGGCTGCATCAACAATATCGTGGTTTATATGTCGGAGCAGCACCGGGATTGTGACCTCCGGAGCACTAAGATGAGGCAAGTGGCCTTCGGTTTTCATGACCTCAACAATCGATTTCCCGCCGAGGTTCTGGTGGATATACTCCCCAATCTTCACCGGCACAAACAAGTCCTTAGAACTCTGAATGATATGACACGGCACTGTGACTTGCGAAAGGTGAGGCCTCATGTCGATTGTGTTTGTTAGACGACCGATGCTCATGGCTATGTCTGGACGCATGTTGAAGAGTGTTCGAGTGAACTCCTGCACTGCCTCCGAGTCCATGTCGGCGCCCACAATCAATGGCGCTTGGTTTCGGGCGTTGGACTCGTATAACTCGTGATTCAAGGCCACCGCATCCATGAACTGGTCCATGTGGGTTTTATCGACTCCTCCGTAGTACCCATCCGTGTTTGTTGTCTTGATCGAACAAGTACAATTTCAACCATAACAAATTATATATAAGAAACAAGTATAAATATTCAAGGATTTTTGTGTTGATGTAAATAATTCACATTTTAAATATATAAAACTGAAGAAACACTTTTCTTATGTACGTACATACTCCATTATTCACTTTATCCCACAAAAGTTAAAACAATAAGATTAATAAAAATATATATTTTATATATTTTTTTTTATCAAAAAATGAACGTGAAAACATATTTTTAATTTGAAATTAAATAATTTTGAGTAAAATTATGTTATTAAATAATTTGAAAGAACATTTTCAATCTATATGTACAATTTACTTATACCTCACATCACACATAAATTGTGATACTTTTTTTATTTATTTATTATTATATCTTCAAGTATCTAAATACAAATTAATGCCATGTTTGTACCTCGGGGTAGTGCAAAGCATGATGAGCTTATGAAACAAATCCGGTCGAAATATGGAAGCGGTTGCCCCAGCCATGGCCGATAGAGAGTGGCCGACGTAAATACATTTTTTTCCGGCGTTGAATTCCTCCAAAATTGCGAGCAAGTCGTAGGCATAGCCTTCTACGGTGGAGTAGCGATGGAAGTCGTAGTAGTCGGGGTTGGTTGTGCCGGCTCCCATGTTGTCGTAGAGTATGACTCGATACTCCTCGACAAGGTGTGGGATCAAGTGCTTCCATACGGATTGGTCAGTGCCGTACCCATGGCTGAGGACGACGGTCATCTCGCCCGAGCCGAGGACTCGGACGTTGTGAGCTGCTTCAATTGAGCTCATTTTTTATTTTTATTTTACTAATTTAGTTTGTAATTTGTCGACATCTATTGCCACTTTGGAGTTTAGAATTAGCGTGGTACATATACAAAAAATGTACTTTATAATAATTAACTCGTTGAGATTCACAAAGCACGCCGATTAACACGTCCGTGCTCACGAGAGTTAATTTTAGTGGGCGGAGATGCACATGTTGATTTTAATTGGGAGGGTAGTCAAGGTTAATAAATTTAATTTTTGAGGTTAGTTATATTTATGAAAAACTATTTTAATTAACTACATAGATTGACTTGTTCTTTTGAATTTAATTTTAGTTCAGTTCAGATCCTTTCTGTTCATTTCAGCCCGATAAAATTTAATTTGAATTAATAATTTTAGGCAAAGGCAGATCGATGGGAGTTTGGGCAAAGTGAGACCGAGAGGTTGATGGGGCTAGAGTAGCCGGTTGGGGGTTTGTTCCCGAAGCAAAATTGGTTGAGGACTATTTCCGGAAAGTTTGGGAAAACTAGGACGACCACTAGTGAACCTTTACAAACTGGGATACCGGTGATTGGGAAAACCGCATAGATGTACCTTATAGAATTGTTGCAGCCATAGCACTAGAACTTGCTGGTGATTGCGGTCGTATGACTCGGAGTTCCGGGCAAACTTTGCCCACACTGGATTTAGGTACCCACCTGACTCCACCTCCTAATTGTTCCACCCCAAGTAGTTTGTAGGTTTTTAGTTTTTAGTTTTTAGTTTTTATTGTTATTTTTTATTTTTTTACCTGTTGAGTCAGTTCGAGTCACTTTGACTCGGGTGACTAGGTCGATCTCCCTGCTGACACACTTCGCCAGGGCAAAGTGTGTGAGGGGACAGGTGCGCCAAAATTTTAGAGTCATAGTCTGGTCGTGGGTAGCCCCTACTAATCTTGTTACTTTTGCACACTTTTCCAAGGCAAAGTGTGTGAGGGGTGTTGTTTATGAATCAAATCGGAACGCAAAAGAGGTCAAAATCGCTGGAGGGGGAACCGCGCTCGCGGAAGGGCTTTCCGCAACCGCGGAATGGTGCCGGCGATCGCCGAAAAGGTCAAAATCGAGTCTGGGAGTTTTCGGGGTTTTCGGCGCCCGTCGAATGAGTTTCGGCGCCCGCCGAAGATTGTCCCGCGACCGCCGAATGAAAATGGCGGTCGCCATTTTTGTCCCAGCGGGATTTCTGCGCAAGTTTGCTCTGAGGCTTTTTTGCGTGGCCTTTTTGCAGTGGAGTTCTTTGCGCATGTTTATTTAATTAGGGAATTAAAATTATATGAAATATAATTCTATTCTTTAATAATTTAAGAGTCATAAATTAGGAAATGAATTTGTTCCTAATTCTAATTGTTTCCAATTTGATAGGTCTTCTACACCTATAAATTGGAATTCTCCGGTAGACGAAAATCAGACTAGACTAGACTAGACGAGTTATTGTAAGCCTCAACGATATAGTGAATTGTTTCTTCCTTCCCGTGGTTTTTCCCGTGTTTGGGTTTCCACGTAAATTATGTATTCGTTCTTTTCGAATATCTCTTTTCTTGTGTCATCTTGTGTTTATATTCGCGAGCGTCGTGTGCGATTTGTGCTTTAAATCGCAACAAGTGGTATCAGAGCCTGAGGTCGCGACTTGGGTTTCCGTTTTCCGATGGTGCTCGTGAATATTCTGGGCGATGTCGTCGAAATTTGATATTCCGTTGTTAGATCGGAGCATGCGGTTCTCTACATGGCAGTTCAAGGTGGAGTCGGTTCTCACCAACATGGACCTTGATGATGCGTTGCTGGGCAGGGACAATATGACAAGCACGATGAAGCCAGAAGAGAAGGCTCGGAAGGACAGAAAGGCAAGAGGTATAATTTCGGTCTACGTCTCTGGTCCTTCGCTCGAAGAGGTGATCAAGGAGAAGACGGCGGCAGAGATGTGGTCGAAGTTGGAGGATATGTGTATGATGAAGACTTTGACCACAAAG
Organism: Euphrasia arctica; assembly: GCA_014843705.1. Lineage (NCBI taxonomy): Eukaryota > Viridiplantae > Streptophyta > Magnoliopsida > Lamiales > Orobanchaceae > Euphrasia > Euphrasia arctica. The sequence goes on from JACOMQ010001595.1 coordinate 14,910, forward strand.
TTGCATCTAAAGCAAAGGTTGTACGGGCATCGTATGGTGGAGAGTACAAACCTGCAAGAGCATCTGTCTACCTTCATGGAGATCGTGTCTGATCTTGAGGCCATGGAGTTAAAGTATGATACAGAAGATCTTGCTTTGTTCGTTGTCATCTTCGTATGATTCGTTTAGGGATACTATTCTTTAGATTAGTAAGACCCTGAAGCTTGGAGACTTGGTCGATGCTTTGAGATCAAAGGATACGATGAAGAAGGTTGTAAGTGGTGAAAATCCAGGTGAATGTCTTAATGTCCAGGGCGGGGCAAAGAAGAAGAGATTCAAGGGAATTTGTTACCACTGCAAGAAAGAAGGCCACATTAAGAGGGACTGTCAGGCCCTGAAAAATCGAAGAGAGGAATCGGACGTGGTCGATTTCAGAGGAGGAGGTTCACTTGATGGGGAACTCCTGGTTGCAACCGATTTGGGAACGAGTGAGGGGTGGATCTTGGATTCGGGATGTTCATATCACATGTGTCACAACAGGGATGTGTTTGACACGTTTGATGAGAGTGTCGGTGGAACGGTGGTCATGGGTAATGACTCATCGTGTGAGATACGTGGCACGAGAACGGTGAGAATCAAGATGGTCGATGGGAATATTCGAACCCTCGGTAATGTAAGGTACGTTCCAGACCTGAAGATGAATCTTATCTCTCTTAGCACCTTAGATCAGAAAGGGTACCAGTACTTCTGTAAAGGTGGAGTTTTGAAAGTAAGTCGGGGTAGACGACTTATTTTGCGAGGCGAGAGAAAGATTGGTGGATTGTATGAGCTGTGCGGCAACACAATTACCACGAGGGCAACTACCTCTGCCTAAAGGAAGTCATTCGCTGAAAAGTGAGTCGAGATCACTTTTGGTTGAAAATTCATGCATGTGTGATGGTGTCGGGGACACCGGGAATACTAAACCGAATAGTATTCAAAAATCAGAGATCGAGCCTAGGCGTACTATGGATAGCACTGAAGCAATGGCGAATGCAGGGGGTGCTGATAGTAGTGGGAAGGCGAGACTTGAGAATGGAGATTGCGTGATGGTCACGGAGCTTGGCGGTACCCAATGGGTGATCGGTGCAACTTTGGATTCTTGTACTAAGTTTGGGTGTGGCTCAAACTTAGGTTGCTCATGTTTTTTAGTGAGCCGTGCGAGGCTGGGTGGAAGGAAGAAAAATTAGCCGTTGGAGGTTGGTGCGGCTTGGAGTCGCGGGGATTCTCGTCAAGGTGGAGATTTGTTGTTTATGGCTCGAATCGGAACGCAAAAGAGGTCAAAATCGCCGGAGGGGGAACCGCGCTCGCGGAAGGGATTTCTGCGCCCGCGGAATGGTGTCGGGGCCCGCCGAAAAGGTTGAAATCGGGTCTGGGAGTTTTCGGGGTTTTCGGCGCCCGCCGAAGATTGTCTCACGACCGCCGAATGAAATTGGCGGTCGCCATTTTTGTCCTAGCGGGATTTCTGCGCAAGTTTGCGCTGAGGCTTTTTTGCGTGGCTTTTTTGTAGTGGAGTTATTTGCGTAGGTTTATTTAATTAGGGAATTAGAATTATATGAAATATAATTCTTTTCCTTAATAATTTAGGAGTCATAAATTAGGAAATGAATTTATTCTTAATTTTAATTATTTACAATTTGATAGGTCTTCTACACCTATAAATTGGGGTTCTCCGGTAGAAGAAAATCAGATTAGACTAGACTAGACGAGTTATTGTAAGCCTCAACGATATAGTGAATTGTTTCTTCCTTCCCGTGGTTTTCCCCGTGTTTGGGTTTCCATGTAAATTTTGTGTTCGTTCTTTTCGAATATCTCTTTTCTTGAGTCATCTCGTGTTTATATTCGCGAGCGTCGTGCGCGATTTGTGCTTTAAATCGCAACAAGGGGGGAAAGGGAAAGGGCAAACCCCTGTTTCTAATCGAGTCAGCATGATTTTGTGATCACTATGGGCATACATAAATACAACAACTCAAACTTTATAGTTAAGATGCATGAAATAGGGATGATGGAATTGTTCTAGGCAAACTGCGAGAATTGAGCCCACATTGATATATGATTTCTTTCTCGAGAGTCTGCTGTGAATTCTAACAATGCCTGTCTTTGCCTGTTTGCTGAAATGAGTAGTTTGCCTGAGTAGGGTTATTAAATGATTAGGGCATTTTCTTTGTTTTATTTTGCCTGAATAAATAACACTGTCCTTTGCTAGCCCTTTGAGCCTGAATTGAATTTTCTTTGTGAACCCATCTGGTATTATGCCTACAGTACATAGGCAGCTAGAGAGAAAAAGAGGGAGTAAGGCATAGTGTTCAGAAAAAAAAATAGAGAGAAAAAAATAAAAAATAAAGAAAAAAGAGAGTAATAAAGTTGTTGCGCTAAGGCCCGTAAGAAGGGGCAAAGTGGCAGAGAAAATGCTAACATCAAAAAGCCCTCTCCCCAAATAGAGCCTACTCCTCAAAATCTACCCATATGAGCCATACACTACAATCCAATAAAAGTTTCTTTGATAAGACCCCTGCTAAGTTAAAACAAACCCAGATCAGCAATATGTCAAATTTAGGCAAAGTGGAATCACAGCAGAAAATGAGTGTCATTAAGCCCATACACTAAAAAGAGAGAAATACTGTGAGGGAGCGACCCAAAGACCTTGAATGGAATCTTGACTTAATTTTATCTTTACTTGAATTTTGATTTGTCTGTATGTACTATGCCCTGTATTGATCATGCTAAAGTCATTTGTTTTGTTTTCCCCTCTTTCCTTTGTTTCTTTTTCACTTTGGTCTTGAGTCAGGTAAATCAGACCTCACGCTTGGGGACAAGCGTGTTCAAAGTGTGTGCGGTTCTGATGACCCATTTTATTTGCTCATTTTAGAACTCGTTTTCTTCTTTTATTGAGTCAGTTTGAGTCATTAGTGTGTCTGGGAGGGCACAATTAGGTATTTGGGCAAAGTATGCAGGTATTCATGTCAGCAGGTGGAGATTGTGCGGAAAAGTCAAATGAATGGTCCACTTTGGGCAAACGCGGGATTTTGAAGTAGAGGTGACTCAAGCAGTTGGGCCTAATAAGGCAAAGTCGCCACTGTGAGGCAAAGTCGTCACTATGGGCAAAGTCACTATGCGTAAGAGTCAACCGCGTAACAAGCATCACACCTGGTCCACCTACTTGGGAGGAGAAGAGTTGAAAAAGAAATATTCATTTGGGCAAAGTCGCTTCTTTGGGCAAAGGGCAGAAGGCGCCCATTTTGGGCAAAAGGCGAGTATCGGGCATACCAGAGTAACAGATTGCGAAAGTTGGGGGATTCTGCCTAATCTCTTCATCTTTATCCTGTCAGCTGATAAGGAAAAAATCCCTAAAGACCAGGACATTCCTTGACCAACAAGAGTCCCAGCAAGAATACACTCTAAACTGACTACGTTCAGACGGCCCAGGCCCATCAGCCCACCGGCCCATCTAGCTCTTATATAAATCTGATGTCCTAGAGACCGCAAAAAGGAATCACTGATCAGAGAAAGAAACACGCACACATAAGAAGAAATATAGAGAACACAATATACGAAATTTATAAGAGTTCTTATATATTTGTTTGAGAGTCGAGAGGTGAAACACTGCCCTTTGGGGCAGTCCGTTTGGGTGAAATTGTATATTATGTTTTTCTTTATTTGATTTAAAGCTTTTCTTTTTAGTATTTGGTTTCGTTTTTGCTTTATTTATTTGTTTTAATTATTTTTTGATGGATTATTAGCGTCTAGGCAAAGGCAGATCGATGGGGAGTTTGGGCAAAGTGAGACCGAGAGGTTGATGGGGCTAGAGTAGCCGATTGGGGGTAGGGCTGGACGAGATGCTCGTTGCTCGCGAGCTTAATGAGCGCTCGGCTACTCGACTCATTTCAACTCGAGCTCGTAAGTTAACGAACCGAGCCGAACAGCTGTTTCAGCTCGTTAATAATAACGAGTTTAACGAACGAGTACACGAGCCTCGCGAGCATGCTCGGTAAGCTCGTTAAACCGTATAGAGGCTCAACCAATGAATGTCAAGGGTCAACCCACCCATTCCACTCAACATATAGGAGCCCAGCCCATGAGTTGGGTCATTGAGTTATTGACTTATTGTATTTGAGTTGTTAAAACGTGATTATGAGCTCCTATTTATGCTACTTCCTTACTGACATGATTTTCTATCTGCCTACGTATGAATTTAACGAGCAGCTCGTGAACACTCACGAGCTAAACGAGTATTTAACGAACCGAGCCGATCAAGAGTTTGAACTCGTTAAAATTAACGAGCTTAGTGATCACGAGCTTAACGATCACGAGTTTAACGATCCGAGCAACTCGTTAATCCACCCCTAATTGGGGGTTTGTTCCCGAAGCAAAGTTGGTTGAGGACTATTTCCGGGGAGTTTGGGAAAACTAGGACGACCACTAGTGAACCCTTACAAACTGGGATACCGGTGATTGGGCAAACCGCATAGATGTACCTTGTAGTATTGTTTCGGCCATAACACTAGAACTTGCTGGTGATTGCGGTCGTATGACTCGGAGTTCCGGGCATGCTATTGGCCGAGCGGGATTGTCTAGAGAGTAATGCGAGTTTGGGCAAACTAGATCCATGGACACGTGGCGCTGAGTCAGCATCTATGGACACATTTCGACGAAAATTGAAATTTTCATAAAAAAAAACTAAATTGAAACCAAATTCGACATAATTGAGACTAAATTGAAAAAACGAATTTATGTGGAATTAAATCGAAAAAATACTACATTTATGGGACCAATTTTTTTTTTTTTATCTCTATAGATACAAATGGTCCAATGGTAGCAAGATTTTTCAAGAACATTTGTAACATTTGGTTTGTGAGCATAAAAGCCGTTTTCAAGTAGTATTGGATCGATTACGTATTACTCAATATTCGATTGGGAAGTGGAACTGAATGATAGAACAAGACATAAGTCATAGTATTACATATGGTGGAAATGACTCAACTAAACTGGAAAGGAAAAATGTCGCCATCGGTTCCTTAGGCTGCATCAACAATATCGTGGTTTATATGTCGGAGCAGCACCGGGATTGTGACCTCCGGAGCACTAAGATGAGGGAGGTGGCCTTGGGTTTTCATCACTTCAACGATGGACTTACCTCCGAGGTTCTGGTGGATATACTCCCCAATCTCCACAGGCACAAACAAGTCCTTAGAACTCTGAATAATATGACACGGAACCGTGACTTGCGGAAGGTGAGGCCTCAAGTCGAACGAGTTTGTTGCACGGCCAATGCTAAGGGATATGTCAGGACGCATGTTGAAGAGTGTTCGAGTGAACTCCTGCACTGCCTCCGAGTCCAAGTCCGCGCCCACAATCAATGGTGCTTGGTTTCGGACGTGTGACTCGTAATTCAACTCTACTGCGTCCATGAACTGCTTCATTTCTTTTTGATCCACTCCTCCGTGGTAGCCATCCGTGTTTGTTGTCCTAATCGACCAAATTAAATACAGGTCAACCAACAACAATTGAAGAAACACTTCTCTTCTTTGTGTACTCCATTTTTTTTTAACTTTAAAATTATTTATACATTAATTACTCCCAACTTCAAATATAGTTTAATATAATATTCACACACTTTTACAATTATGAAAAATATAAATCAATTTTTTTGGTAAAAAATTTAAAATTAAAATGTGTAGTTTTATTTTTAAATTAAAATATCAAATAATTTGAAGTAAGTTAAAAAGTACATGAATTAATTAAGTAGAGATAAAATTGAAAAAAGTTCAATTAATTATTTAGATTGCCCCAGAACAGTTAGAAACACATTTTTTTTTGTAATAAATTACATAAAAATGTTACTAACTCGTTACTTTACATAGTACATAGAGAAATATATTAGTAAATTAAAAAAAAAAGTGATTTTTTATTTGTTTAATAATATAAACTATGAGTATAATATATAATTATGTGCAAATAATAAAATAGTTAGTTGAAAAATAGTGATATAAAAGTAAATAAATGTGTATTGAAAAAATAAAGTTCTGAAAAGACATTCTATTTATAGGTGTGCAATGTTTAAATGGATAAAAAGAGTATTTTTTTTAGTTTTAACAAAAAATGAAGGTTGAAATTGTATTTTAATGTGTTGAAAAATAAAGCAACTATGCAAGTATACCTCGGGGTAGTGCAAAGCATGACCAACTTATGAAACAAATCCGGTCGAAAAATCGAAGCAGTGGCTCCAGCCATGGCCGATAGAGAGTGGCCGACATAAATGCATTTTCTTCCAGCGTTGAATTCCTCCAAAATGGCGAGCAAGTCGTAGGCATATCCTTCTAAGGTGGAGTAGCGATCGAAGTCATAGTAGTCGGGGTTGGTTGTTCCGGCTCCCATGTTGTCGTAGAGTATGACTCTGTACTCCTCGACAAGGTGCGGGACCAAGTGTTTCCATACGGATTGGTCTGTGCCGTACCCATGGCTGAGGACGACGGTCATCTCGCCTGAGCCGAGGACTCGGACGTTGTGAGCTGCTCCAACTGCACTCATGTTTTTTTTACTTAGTTTGTAATTTATCTATTGACACTTTGAAGTTTAGAATTTGCTTGTGTGAATGAATATATAATAAAAATACACGATATAACCGTATTTATGTGGGAGAGAATAATTAATGAGGGGAAATATTTTTGTTGTTCTTAATTTAATAAGAGTCAAATCTCGATTTGGTTTATTAAAAAGAGCACTTTCAATTTAGTCTTTAAAATTATAAAATATAGTCAATTTAGTTTAATTTTATTGAAAAATTCAAAATTTTACAGGAAAAATACATTTGAACTTATTTTAGACGTATTTTCCTGACCGGACGCCAACCCAAACGTGAATCTCCGGCTCTATGTCTCATAATATAAATTGCTCATTATATATATTTTTATTTTTTTATTTCTATTTTTATCGTTGAGATCCACAACTCATAGATTAACACACCAATTAAGATTTGAAGATAGTTTATTTTTAGGTCAAATATATTAATTGTTGTTTGATTCGATTTTTTATGCAATTTGATTGGATGATCGATGATGCACACATTATTATGTGTTGTAATTATTAAATACTACTACATGGTATTAATTAATTAAATATTACTCTAAGAAGGAAAAATTGAATATTCAAATCAATTCTTCAAAAATCAATTCTTCAAATATTGAAAACATAAAAGAACGAAGAATTAATTGAAGATTAGCATTTCAGTTACTCTATATTTTGATCTTCACATCTTATTAGTTTTTAACAATCTTGTTGGAGGAGATGAATTTCTCAATTTGGAGATCACCCTAATCAATTTAGAGAAGTTCATAAAGGAGAGGCCGAGTGGGGCCCTCGACTGGAGAGTCCTCCACAAGATTGCATCGGACGTCTCGCGGGCCCTCGCGTATTTGCACGAGCAGTGCGTGCCTCGAGTCCTCCACAGGGAGGTGAAGCCGATCAATATCTTGCTAGACGAGGAGTGCAATGCTTACCTCTCTGTTGGGTGCAGACGTCGGCGATAAATGCTCTGAGGTACCTGGAAAATTCAAACACTTAAACGATTAGATCTGAAGTCAGCCTCAAGGCAGTATCAAACACTCAACGCCCCGTAGTCAACAGATCTCGAGAGATCCGGTTCGCTCCACTGGTTTTGGGGTTGTACAGACCAAGAAGCACAAAGAGAAGAAGAACAGTAAACAGATCTAGATATATGTATAGTATAAAATACAGATCTCAAATACTTCGGCTCAGAGGTTGTATGCCGTAGTATTTGGTATCTGAGAGTGACCGGATCGACACCGAACAAGGGAGAGCACAGAGACCTCACCGGAGAACAGCTCAGGAGCACACACACACAGTAGCTCACACCTCTCGGGAACTGCTCCACCTCACAGATCACACAACACACCCGAAGCTTCACAAGACGTCTCCAGTCACCAGAATCCGATGATTCAGACCAAAGACGACAGGGGAAGGCGACGGTGGAGGGTGGCCGGAGGAGCAGGAAATCGTACACTCGAATGGGTAATCCCACACATAGATTAGGTCAAGTGATAGAGGCGAAGTGAGTGAATGCGGAGAGCCGAGTTCATTATATCATAGGATATGGAAGGCTCAGATTTGATCTTAGCAGAAACCCTAAAGATCAACGATCCACAAAGGTCAAAGTGAAGGGTCAATATTAATTATTTCAGAAACAATTAATCAATGGGCTGAATCAACAAATGGGATGCAATGAACAATGGGCCAAAACAGGTAAGTGCGCTGCATTCTAAAACCCTATGTTAATATGAATTAATGGTTAAAGCCCAAAAGGCCAACACATATGATTCAACACTCTCGAATTTCGGGCTGGCCTGGCTGCTCGGGCCCTCGGAGACTCACGCGACGACGAACGTGGCGGGTACTTTCGGGGTGGCCCCGGAGTACGCGATGACGTGTCGGGTTTCAGATAAGGCTGATGTGTATAGCTACAGGGTTGTGTTGTTCGAGCTGCTTTCGGATAATAAAGCGCTCGACCCGTCTTTTTCTCTGTATGAGAACGGGTTTAATATCGTGGGGTGGGCGTGGATGCTGTTGAGGAAGGGAAGGGCTGAGGAGTTTTTCGTGGCAGGGATTTGGGATGTGGGCCCGCACGATGACTTGGTGGAGGTGTTGCATTTGGCGGCGGTGTGCACGGCGGACTTGATTTCGACGAGGCCGACGATGAGACATGTGGTGCTACGACTGAAGCAGCTCCGACCTCCGTTAGTGTGTTAGTTTCTGGTGGAGAATACATTGGACGCACTAATATAAATATCAAATTGTTCAATTTGTCTTACAGTTCGAGCTTTTAGATGATCTGGATTCTAACAGTTTCTTACTAGAATTGATGATGATGACATCGGATACATCAGAACAAGAAGTGGAACTGAATGATAGAACCAACCAGTTCCTCAGGCTGCATCAACAATATCGTGGTTTATATGTCGGAGCAGCACTGGGATCGTGACCTCCGGAGCACTAAGATGCGGCAAGTGGCCTTCGGTTTTCATGACCTCAACGATAGACTTCCCGCCGAGGTTTTGGTGGATATACTCCCCAATCTTCACCGGCACAAACAAGTCCTTAGAACTCTGGATAATATGACACGGAACCGTGACTTGCGGAAGGTGAGGCCTCATGTCGAGCGAGTTTAATGCACGGCACATGCTCAGGGATATGTCGGGACGCATGTTGAAGAGTGTTCGAGTGAACTCCTGCACTGCCTCCGAGTCCATGTCGGCGCCCACAATCAATGGGGCTTGGTTTCGGGCGAGTGACTCGTAGTTCAAAACCAACGCGTCCATGACCTGGTCCATGTGTGCTTTATCGACTCCTCCATAGTAGCCATCCGTGTTGGTTGTCCTAAAATTAAAAGAGCAGTTGAAGAGTAGTTGAAGAGTACGTGTAATTTTTATTTTTATTTTATAAGGACATACGAGAAATTTCACCTCCATCCGATCGTTGGTCCCTCGATCGAGTAGGATGTAAATCGAGGGATTTGCTGAGTATGAGACACTTGTGAGAGAAAGTCAATATGTTTTTTTTTGATCGGGTAGGATGTAAATCAAGGGATGTGCTTGAGTAGCACACATATGTGAAATAGAGCTAATTAACATGTCTCACCTCACAACAAATTTCATAATATTTCAATGAAATTTTGTGTTATCCAAAATTCGAATCTGCATCACCCAGAAATTACACACACATCTTCACATATCTTACCACACTAAAACACTAAGCTATTCTCTGGAGCAAAAATGAGTGTAATTGAAAAGTAATTGTGTAAGTGTGTTTACGAGAATGGTTCTTTTAAATCTAAAAATAAGAATAATTTTCATTGTGCATTATATTTACACACACATCTTCACATATCTTACCACACTAAAACACTAAGCTATTCTCTGGAGCAAAAATGAGTGTAATTGAAAAGTAATTGTGTAAGTGTGTTTACGAGAATGGTTCTTTTAAATCTAAAAATAAGAATAATTTTCATTGTGCATTATATTT